>BQNB010147377.1:0-16447 GCA_026074375.1 Tanacetum coccineum
GTCCTATGATCCAACCAGAACCGGAGGGATCTACCCAAGGACACTCCATAGTTAGAAATAGCAGTCCTTAGGTATGATTAGAGATGAATGTGTATAAGGGAAGAATGCCGACTAAGATTGAGCTAACACTGGAACAATCACAACAAGGTGTTAGTAATGACGTCTTGGTAAGCATTGAAGGGGTTAAAGAATTAAAAAGAAATGTATGGATAAAGGGTCTAAAGAAAGAAGCCCTCCACATAACTTAGGCAGAAACCGGGTCAATACATATGCTGTCAGAATCACAATATTGATTGCTGATATTGAAGACGACATCATGGACCCAGTGATGCAATGCACAACCCTCCCTAGCCATTCGGGTTTCTCTTAACAGAAACTTGTCTCATTTGTCATGAAGATACACATGACTTCTATTGACTTTCTCACTCTGAGATAGTTGATATTGAATTGGTGGCAGTCTGCTCCATCCTCCGATTACTAAAACCAAAATGCACTAATCGAGTCTAGATCCAAGAGATCCATAAATAAATCTCATTAAGACACATTCCATTTTTAACACTTGTTGAACACCAATTAGTTCACAAGCTGTCAACAAGAGTCCTACGCATTATCCATGAGATTTTGCTAGAACATCTGAGTAATACTTATGTATTCACAATGAAGATGGAAATCCTTCTGACCAAGCATCAAACAAGCTCTTGGTAGGTGACTTGCTAGATTCTATATGAATCAAACTTGTGTCAACTGGAAAGTAACACCGTGCCCACTTCAACAGCAATCAACACCTTGTTCCATGAATATATCCGGCCTCACACACCTAGAAAGATAGTAACTGATCTTGATTCTCATCTACCGTGTTGTTACATGCTTTTGAGACGTTCACAGCATATGAACTAGCAAGCATGGTAATCTAATACATTTGTGTTAAAGATCCCTAGCTTGAGCTGGAGAACCCTGGCAAGGAGATTCTATGAATCGACCTGATCACAGGTACAATATTTACTGTAAAACGATCCTAATGGAACCGAAGGTTAATATCTAACCAAAATCACGAACGAATGATAAAGCCATATTCGTCCCACATGCTTTATTGCTAACTTTTTTTATTTTAAGATTCTAATAAACATGGAGAATGGTGATGCCTTATTCCAGCTGAAGTCGGATTCATTACACATGCTCATTGCTCCAAACTACAAAGACATACATAAGCATCGAGAATTAAGAATCAAGCGAGAGCTCAAGCAATTATAAGTCATAGACTTCTACACAAAACTCGGAGGGGGGACAGTATCTTTGTGTTCTTTCCTTCAAAGAGATCAATCTAGCAAGGAGATTGTTAGCGAACTTCAATGATGCAAAAGTATAGAGCGTATACGCATTGCCAGACACAGAGATCACGTCAAGGTGGCAAAGACGATCAAGACGGAAGGATAAAGATTTAAAAGATCTTAGACGAAAAACAAGTCAAAAGCGAAATCCCCGGCTCCTCAAAGATCACATAGCATGAAGGAACAAGCTACAACAAGAGAAGGGGAGGCGGCCAACAGACAAAAGAAAGAGCATTAACGCAAAAGCAATCTCACATTGATCTCACAAAAGGTGTGTCCACAATTGAACTCACTTCGGGGGAGTACTGTCACAGCCTTAAAATATTGAGTCAACATTGAAATGTGTTTATTAATTTCTCCTCTCGCATCATTATCACGTTGTAATAGCTAGACGGGTAAACAGCTCTTAAATCTAGCTAACACGGTCACGGGAAGCGCCACGCGAAAAGCCACAGTAATATCGGGCCAAGCCCGCCGTAGAATTACTAAAGGCATGAAAGCCTTTTAGTTTTGATACATATACACCTCCTCAAGGAAAGTGAGGGGGTTGGGTCATTTGTAATTTTTTCACATTTGCAAGTAAAGCAATCTTATCTTCTACTTTTCTCTCTCTACTCTCTCTCAATCTCTACAATTCTTATCATCTCCTTCCTAACGTTTCTTGTTCTTAATAATGAATGAAGTGAATTTTCTTGACTCTTACAAAGTTTGATTAAACTTCTATAATATTTTGCAAAATTGGGGAAACAAGCTCACGCTAGTCCACAAAGCTAAGTAATATAGTCTCAACAACTGATTCATAGAAACCTCCTTCAATATGATCACTTCGGTCCATACCTCCGTACGAGTTACAGAGGAAAGCGCTACATCTTAGTCATATTAGATGACTACTCCTAGGTATACTTAGGTACTTTGATTCATTAAGAATAAAACCAAGAAGCCTCCAATCATTCAAAATAGTTTAGTAAGCAAAATTTAAAAGCCAATTTATGGATGGTAAATGAGTGTCAAATCAGAACCGACCACTGGTATGGAATTTGATATGAGGTGCAATTTGGAAGAATGTTTTTTGTAATGCAAATGGAATCACACAACTAATTTGCTTCATGCACGACGCACTCCTCAATGAAATGGCGTAGTTGAAATGAAAAATAGGACACTTTAAGAAATGAGTAGGACTATGTTGAATGAGCAATCGTTACCATAAAAGTTTTGGTGTAACGCCGTAGATACTTCAACACACATTCTCAGCCGCATCGTAATTCGAGCTATCCTAGGAAAAACACCTTATGAACTCTTGAGAGGTAAAAAACCTACTCTTGATTACTTTAGAGTGTTTGGAAGCAAGTGCTTCATTTTAAACACTAAAGACTATCTTACCAAGTTTGACCCAAAGTCATACGAATGTGTCTTTTTAGGTTACTCTCAAAATAGTAAAGCCTACATCATCCTTAATAAACACACTAGGAAAGTCGAAGAATCACTCAACATGACATTCGATGAAACTTCTCCACCCTCTAAGACATCACCCTTGGTGGATGATGACTTAGATGAAGAAGAAGCTATTAAGGTTACCAAAAAGAAAATCTTAGAAAATGACATTAAGGATGAAACTTTAGAGATTGACGAAGTAGTCAATATTAAGGAATCTAGAAACCATCCATTAGAAAATGTCATAGGAAACCTTAACCAAAGAACTCTTAGGTCACAAGCCCAAAACAAAAGTAACTTCTTTTGTTTTATATCAACTATAAAACCTAAGAATGCGAATGAAGCCTTAACGAATAAAAGTTGGATAATCGCTATGCAAGAAGAATTAAATCAATTCATTGCTAATGATGTTTGGGAGTTAGTTCTATAACCTAAGAATATGACAATCATAGGAACTAAGTGGGTGTTTAGAAATAAGTTAGACGAGAACGGTGTTGTTTCTCGAAATAAGGCTAGGTTAGTTGCTTAAGGCTACAATCAACAAGAAGGCATCGATTATGATGAAACTTATGCCCCAGTTGCTAGACTTGAGTCTATTAGAATACTATTAGCTTATGCTTGTGCTTTAGATTTTAAGCTATCGAACTGAGTCTGGATTCAAACGTGCATTTGCGACACTCTTTGGTCAAGATATAGAGACTTTCACAGGTACAATGTTCTTATACGTGGATCAACTAGAAAAGCAACTTGACAAAGAATAATTTCAAGAGATTGGATCCATGGCTTCTTTTAAAGTACTTAAAATACTGTTTCATATGTTCATCAAGTCGCGGATGTATATGGATGATGAATATGTTGTAATGACAGTATACTACTTTCTCTAATACACTTAACTCATGATTCTAGAATTTCGTGATTAACTTATCAACACATCGGATCTGTTTTAAGAAGTCTGTTAGTTATAGATTAACCCTTTGAACAATGATCGGAGGCTAGTAAATGGAAAAGAAAAAGTATCAATACTATTAGAGAGAAAAGAGAAGAAATGGGGAAGAGTGTGTGTGCTTGAGAGAATAACACACACACACACTTTTACAAAAGTGAGCTTCACCCCTCAATGGAAGTATGGAGGAGGTATATATAGTCCTAGTGACACATAACTATCGCAACTAGTCTTTTAGTCCTATGTGTATAAACTATATTATGTACACTAATGTAATTCCGGATTATGTCACCAAATTTTAAAGGCTACCATCTTCCCCAATAGGTGGCATATACGGAATTACTTTGACTAATGTTCTATCATGTACAAAGTACACATAAAATAAAGTCTTCCAACGCACTTCCAAAGCCTGAAGTTGTCTTGTTGAGTTCTCCTTATCTTGAAACTTGTATTCCAGCTTAGATCTTCAGTGTCTTTACTTGTACAGGAACCATTGTAGTATGTATGAACTGGATTAACTTCCCCCCAATTCATGCAGCATGTCTTGAAAAGCTTTCTTCATAGACTCCTTTTTGGCGAAGTTTCTAAATCAGCTTCCCCCTAAACCAACATCCCTATCTTAAGCAGATTTTGAAACTTTGTTGTAGCTTGAACAATCTTCTACTTGTCATTGACCGATTAAGAACAAGAAATTAAGAAATTAATGTCGAATCTAAAATAATCACTTCACTTTATATTAAGAACAAGAAATTAAGATTGGATGATGAGAAGAAATGTAGAGAGAAAAAGTAGAGAAGGAAAGTGAGAGAATTGGGAAGATTACTGGCAAAAATGAAAGTTACAAATGACCAACCCCTGTCACTTTCCTTGAGGAGGTGTATATGTATCAAAACTAAAAGGCTTTCATGCCTTTAGTAATTCTACGGGCCGGGCTCAGGATTACTTGGGCTTTTGCCTGATACACGTGATTGTTTAGCTTACATTTAAGAGCCCGTTTACCCGTCTAGCCTATTACAACGTATATTTAATTAATGACCGAGACCTAATATAATAAATGAACGAAATTCCTTGTTCGACTCGCTAATAATCTCCCCCGAAATGAGTTCATTGTGACACTCCTTCGTGAGATCAATGAGATTGCTTTTGTCGTTAAGCTCTTGTCTTTGTCTTGGTCTTTATCTTGTTGTAGGCTTGTTCCTTCATGCATTGTGATCTTTGATCTTTAGCCTTTGTCATTGTCTTTTGACTTTGTCTTTTCGTCCGAGATCTTTAAATCTTTATCCTTCTGTCTTGATTGTTTTTGCCGCCTTGCGATCTTGTATATTGACCAACATGCTTATACTTTGCATCATCTTGAAAGCTTGCTAACAATCTCCCTTGATAGACTTGATATCTTTGAAGGAAGATCTTGTATATCAGAGTTTGTGCGGAAGTCTTTGTCTTTAATTCTTGAGCTTTCATGATAGTTGGATAGTTACTAACTTCTTTTGTTTTATATCAACTATAGAACCTAAGAATGTGAACGAATCCTTAACAAATGATAGTTGGATAGTTTCCATGCAATAAGAATTAAATCAATTCATTGCTTTGAGAGTTAGTTCCATAACCTAGGAATATGACAATCATAGGAACTAAGTGGGTGTTTAGAAATAAGTTAGACGAGAACGGTATTGTTTCTCAAAATAAGGCTAGGCTAGTTGCTCAAGGCTATAATCAACAAGAGGGCATCGATTATGATGAAACTTATGCCTCAGTTGCTAGACTTGAGTCAATTAGGATACTATTAGCTTATGCTTGTGCTTTAGATTTTAAGCTATTCCAAATGGATGTAAAAAGTGCATTCCTGAACGGTTTTATCAATGAGGAGGTATATGTGGCACAACCTCCAGGATTCATTGACTTTGAAAAACCGGATCATGTTTATAAACTTAAGAAAGCTTTATACGGTCTTAAACAAGAACCCAAAGCTTGTTATGTAGAATAAAAGCTTTTCTTATTAAACATGAATACAAAATGGGAATGGTAGATAACACATTTTTTACCAAGAAGAAAAGTTCAAACCGCATCATCGTTTAAATATATGTCGATGACATTATATTCGGCTCAACTTGTCAAGACATGTGTGATGAAGTTGCCAAAATCATGCATGACGAGTTCGAGATGAGCATGATGGGTGAACTTAACTTCTTCTTGGATTACAAATAAACAAATGGAAGATGGTATTTTCTTTAATTTATCTAAATATATTAAAGAAATGCTTAAGAAATTTGGCTTAGAAAAATCTAAACTAATGAAAACCCCTATGTCCTCCGATACCAAACTCATAAAAGACAAAGAGTGTGAGTCGGTAGATAGTACCAAGTATCGAGGCATGATAGGTAGTTTATTATACCTAACGGAAAGTAAGCCTGATATCATGTTTAGTGTCTGCCTTTGTGCCCACTTCCAAGAGGCTCCCAAAACCTCTCACCTTGAAGCGGTTAAGCGTATCTTCAGATACATTAAAGGCACTACACACTTAGGATTATGGTATCTTAAGGGGACCTACATAGAAACAATAGTATATGCCGACTCTGATCACGTGGACCGAAAGAGCACTAGCCGTATTTGTACGTTCGTGGGATGTTGTTTGACATCTTGGTTCTCGAAGAAACAAACCGCTCTTGCTATATCCACTACCGAAGCCGAATACGTAAGCGCTGGAAAGTCATGTCAACAAGCACTATGGATGAAACAAGCTCTTATCGACTACGACGTTCGAATCGATGACGTCCCGATCATGTGCGACAATAAAGGCGCAATTGACCTTAGCAAAAACCTGGTGCAACATTATCAAACCAAACATATCGAAATTTATCACCACTTTCTTCGTGATAATGTCCAGAAAGGACATATCTCAATCGAAAAAGTGTCGTTCGTCGACAACATCGTCGACATTCTACAAAAACCTTAAACCTGAATCGTTTACTATCTACGTCTTGTTTCGGGAACGATGAAACACATTCCTTAAAACTATTGTCCGTTCTCGTCTCTTCTGTCTCAATTCTAGTCGAGTTTCCTTTCCGCGTTGTGACAATTTAATTACTTCATCGAAGCTAGTAGTATTTTTAATGCACGAAATGCAAATTAATTAGTCAACTCCTCTTCGTAAATCATGTTAAAATAAAAATGTTAAAAATTCTATAATACAGGCGGCCCCCTTAATCTTTAGGCCGACCTCAACCTGTGTCAGGCCCCTCCTGATCGATTATAGGGCCGCCACAAGCAGACACCAAATATATTACTTAGTCAAAAAAAAAAAAATTTCAAAAACTGAAAAACAAACAACCCTCCTCTTGTCTGCACGCGACGAACACGATCAACCAACCCAAAATCAAAATCAACATTTAATAACTTTGAATGAAGATTGGAATCTACCACATACAATTATTCCTAACATCATCAACATCATCAATTATAAGTCATTTCATCTATTTTGTTTTAATTTGAGTCTAGGGTTCATAATGAACACTAAAATTAAAATTGGGGATTTTTCGTTTTTCTTTTAATTTTTTACAATTAGAACTACCAGGAAATAATGTATAACTAATATGCTTCCCTTAGACATAGGATTCACATACACTAGTGAGTTTGTCGAAAAATTGATTTTGAACAAAAACCCCAATTTTATTTTCAAATCACTCACGTTATGAACATAATTAAATTGTTGTGGAAGTTTGCTTTGTTAATACAACCTTAAAAACGTTGTTTAAAACTATGCATAATGTTCTCATGAACAAGGGGTCAAGATACAATAGTATAGTTTTTTTTCGACATTTTTGGATGAGCAAAATCAAATTAAGGAGCATTTGGGTTAACTCTTAGGATTTTATTTCTAGGTCAAGTTAATCGTTACTCCACATTTGTCACATTTAGGCACACACTAAAAACAATGTCCATACAATACTACAAGTAAATGATAATAAAATGTAACTTACATACTTTCTTTCCAAGTAATCATGCCTCGCAAATCATCCGAAGACCATAAAAATACAAGACACTACATTCCAATAATTTCACATGAATACCGTTCACCTTTAAAAGAAAGACTAAGAAACCTTGAAAGTCGCTACAGTCATGAGGGTCAGGTGGTTTTTGAGGACTTAGAGGATCTACACTATGTTTGGTCCTTGTTTAGTTTTCTTGAGTTTGAGTGTCTTCTTGAAATCAATGACCAAATTTATCCTCGCTTCACACTTGAATTTTATAGTCAATGTCAAATAAACTATTCCGATGAAGGTCAAATGTTATTCGAATTTGTGATTCAAAATCAATTCTTTTCTTACACTCTTGAAGAATTTGCTCAAATTCTTGACATACCTTGTGATGGTGCTTGTGTCTTTATCGACAAGTGGTTACTTGACGACTTGGCAGATGGTGTTCAAGATCATCAAATTGATGTTCAAGATCATCAAATTCTCACTCGTAAAATTGTGTCAACCCTGAAGCCTTTGGAAGAAATTATCTGAGAAAATGTTTTCTGTCAGGGGGTAATCGGGACCATGTTCCCGCGTGTCTTTGTTACATGTTTATTATAATGCAAGATCCGAAAAGTGCAACCTCGCCTATTATATGGCAAAACAAATGGAGTAGGTCACTAAACAAGCTAGGTTAATTTTACCCTATGGTATGTTATTAACCCGTTTGTTTAAATTCGTCATGAGTGAAAGTGATAAGTTAGTTAATGAGTCTTATGTATTGTACGATCGTGTCATGAATCCTCTTACCGCCCAACAAGAACAAAAGACTAGAAAGGATTGTGGCACGAGAAGAGGTTGTCACTCTACTTCTTCTTCCTCTATATTTGAACAACCATCCTCCTCTCATCTCAACGATGATGATGATGGAAATGACGAAGGGACCTCGCATGCAAGCACTCCTTCCCCCATTAGTTTTGTTAATTCATTAACAAATGAGGTTCCTTGAGTCTTTTAAAATCCACCAAACATTGACCCTGACATGGAACCATTTTACACCCGCCAAACTGAAATCATTAACCATCAAGTTCAGTTATGAGATAAGCATCATGGTGGTTTAAGGTCAATCGGGAAGGGATTCAAGAACTTGTGAGAGAAACATGAAGATGAAGTGAGCAATTTGGAAAATTGCTATAAGACAATACTAATTATATTTACTACTTTATTATGCTTGTTGGTACTTATTATTACCCTCTATTCTTAGGTACTTAAACTTGTGCTATTTAGTAGTATCTTAGTACGTAGTACGGGCAACAAAACTTGCATTGGATGATCATTTAATTTTATCATCCTAAACTTTATGCTATGTATGCTTTTGTGTTGTCATACATGCTTAGCTAGGCCTTAGCATTAGATAATCTTTAGCCTTGATGATTCATGAAGAAATAAGATTGACTGCAAAAGGGTGACTTTAGGAAACTTTTTTTGGACTTGTTTTACAAAAACTTGAAAAACTAGAAAAATGCTACTCCTCCAGAAAACGGCGCCCATAAATAAAGGGCGACCCCCAAATATATCTAGGACTACCATATAATTATAGGACCGCCATCAGAGTCACGTAAATTTTATTATGACTACCTAATTTTCTATGAAGTTGACTATTCTTTCTACTAGACACAGCTATACTTTATGCATTTTGCTAAACCACTTTTGGAATCTATTTTCTTAATCCTCATGCTTTGCCTCTTCAATCCTATGCTTCCTAATTAAATAAGCCATCCTTCCCACTCTTCTTATCATCTTCATCTTCTTCAAACCCTTCTACCATGGATTCCACTCAAGCATCTTCCTCCCATGGCTTTAAGAAAATCAAACTCACCATCATACCTCCAAAACAACTCTTTGTTGATCTCACAAATGATGATGAAAACCTCACTACACCTTCTCCTACAACAACTTCTTCATCTCCAACTCCTCCAAATGCACCATCAAAAACTCCATCAACCAATGAAACCTCATCAAGCCAAGAGAACACATCTTCTTCTTTTCAATCAAAACTTAAAATTTCACCACCATCATCTAATGAACCAACTTCTCCTCAACCTTTGAACCCTTTGCTTGACAACATCTTGGATGTTCCTCCTAGACCTTCAAACCCTCAACCACTTCAAAGTCATCCTTCTTTGGATATCACTCTCTCATTGTCACCATTTGAAAACCTTGAAACTCCATCACCACCATCTCCACCACAACCTCAACCACCTATCATGGGCCATCCTCTTTACTACAACTATCATGACTACCATGGGTCAACATGCATATGTTGTTCTCATAACCGAAATCTTTTCGTAACCTTAAAAGATGAGATGGACATCATATTTGCTCATCTTGCGTATCTTCTCACTACCGCAATCACTTCACACTTTCCACCTCAATCTTTAAATGTTTTCAATAATCTCATAATGTGTCACCCTAACCTTTTGCTCAAAATTCATCTTCTATGAATCATGAATCATCTAGGATTTATGTAGTATTAATACTCTTTGTATAACTTAACTTTATGCATAAGTTCATGTCTTCTTGTATGAGTTAATTAGTTATGTTTACTATTATATGAGTTTCTTGATTATTGAATGAAACTATTTTATGGGTGACTTGAATTTATAGTTTTGCTTAAAGATATTTGTCTTGCACTTGTATCTCTAACTTTGTTTTGTAGCCAACAATTTTAGTAAGATCAATCCCTTGGTGTCGCAAACGAGGGGGAGACTACATCAAGGGGGAGTCTTGATATCGTCGACTTTTTTCTTTCTACAAAAATTCGACGATCATCCTTTTTGAATTCGACAAAAGGGGGAGAAATGGAATGAAACTCATTAATAATTTGAAACCTTTAATTTTATACAAAATGATTTTATATTTTGTCATAATAAAAAATGGGGAGATTGTTAATACAAATAATGTCTAAAAGCGTTATTTATATTTTTCGACCTCTCCACGTTTTGATAATAACAAAATGTAAAAACGTTTACGATAATAATAAACGTTTACAAATTATTAATCATAAAATTCCATTTCCAAGATTAATCACTTAAGGTATGTACAAATAAATCATTAAACATGATTAATGATCAAGAAAATAAAAATTTCTTAACCATTACATTTTCACAAAAGTATTTCTACAAAATAAATATACAAAAATACTTTTTAATAAAAGAAAATAGTTTATTAAATAATAAACTTTGAATATGGTTTTCCCCCCAAAATAGAAGTTTCTATACCAGATACAACCTTCCCCACAAAAAGACAAAAACATGAGCGTACTTTAGTGGCGGCCCTTTATAGGTATGGCGGCCCCCAGATATATCTGGGACCGCCGAGACCGTCACCAGCTAGCTGTTGGAAATCCTATCTATAAATACTGCACTATTTCTGGTAGAAAAATATACCTCTTTGCATGAATTTTTCCAGTCTTCTTTCTCTCTCTAAAAACCTTTTTTCTCTCACTAAATCTCTTGATCACTAACATTTTTTGATCTTATTTCAAGTGATCCAATCTCTTCTTCTCATCTCTTATCTCCTCTCTATCAAGTGCAAGAGAAGAAGATTCGTATTCACCAAGAAACGAATTGTTATTTAGTGATCTCTTCTCTCTTCTTCTAAGTATCAAATCTCTATTGTAATATCTTGTGTAATTACGTGATTCGGATTGTGTGTAAATTTGATAGTGTAGATCTTGTGATTGTGTAGTGCTTGTGAAGTGGTAGATTGGTTCTAGCTAAGATTAGGACTCAACATTTAGCTTAGTGTCAGAAAATAACATAAGCGACGTGTAAACGGTTTTCTCTGCCTGAAGAGAGCTTGTTGACATAGTGAAATCTTGAGTAGGATACTCGAGGTATGGAGTAGGCCGAAGAGGAGCTTCGTAGCCGAACCAATATAAATCTTGGTGTCTTGGTTTGATTGTTCCTTCTCTCATCTCTTTATATTGTTTTGATTGTTATTTATTGTTTGATTAGTTGTAGCTAGTAGATACATACATTTTTGGTTTATATTATTAGTTGATTAAACATATATTCGAATCTAAATATTTTGAAAGAAAACTTTTAAAACGTAAAACGAACCGGTAAACTATTCAACCCCCTTCTAGTTTCCACACTTTGGTATGGGTGTTTGAAAGTGAGGACCAATATTTGGTGGTGAAGGTAATCAAGTTGGTGAAATGTTCTTGATGTCAAGATTGTGTAGGGATACATTTTGAGTCTGATTTTTATAAGGATGAAAGGTTGTTGAACCAACTATTACTATCAAGAATAAAGTATAGTGGTTAGGTTTGAGTGTATGGTTGAAGTGTTTCTAGTGAGGTTTGGGTATGTGAAAGTAGTCATCACTATTAAGAGTGAATTCTAGTGATAGGGTCTGTGTATGATCGACATACGAGTCAAAGGTTCTTTCACAATCAAGAGTGAAGTATACTTGCAAGGTTTTGTGTTAAAGTATTGATGGTTCACAAACTATCTATTACCATCAAGAGTAGATTGTAGTTATAAGGCTTGAGTGTGTGGTAGACAATGTTCTTGTAAGGTTGAGTTAAGGGTTGAAGGTTCTAGTAACGAGGATATTCAAAAGAGTGAAGTATTTTTGTCTTAAGGAGGTATTGATCCTAATAGTGAAGTTAGGGTAGGCGATTAGAACCAATTGTGGTTTATGTGAATGTTGTGTACTTATGTGTTAGAATAAAAGTTGAGTGTTCTTGTGAGTTGGTTTCTAGTGGATAAGAATCACATTTGTGAATTCTTGAGAATATGTGAACGTGGTGTACTAGTGTGTTAGGGTAGGATACAAGAACCAAATCGGTTTATGTAAACGGGATGTACTTGTGTTGTGGAAAAATAAATAACTGTTCTTATGTAAAAAGAAACAAGTGTTCTTGTTTGAGGAGGTATTAGTCCTAATAGTGAAGTTAAGGTAAGATCCAGGTTACGATCTTGGTCACCAATTTGGTTTGTGTGAACGAGGTGTAAATGTGTGATAGAAAATGAAATTAGTCCGTAGGGTAAAGGTTCGTTTGAATCGGTTTCTAGGGGATAAGAATCACATTTGTGAGTTCTTAAGAATATTTGGTGAAAGACTATTTGTGAATGAGTGTGTTTTCCCTCTTACTTAATTTATGCTCATCCGGACATAACGTGTTCGCATAATAAAAATAAATAAAGAAGAAAACAAAAGATAACGGAACCGATGACCTTGACAATGTTAAGAGGGATGATGGTTAGCATACGACGATCTTCAACCGTGAAGTTACGTAGCTCTTCTTAATCATTTCTAATGTTCATAGAACAATCACATGATGAGGTATGAGGTTATCTTAAAAGTAGTAGTGAAAATGGTAGAGAGAAGATATTTGCCATCTATATAGTAGTATAGGTGTGATTTAGGTTTTCGTGTAATTAGTTAGGTATGAAAAATGAGTGATATAACCGTTTATAGTTAAGGAGCGGATCCTTAAAATATAAGACGGTTGATATAGTAACAAAGGAGTTGAAATGAGTTACTATGGGAGTTTTAAGTATTTGACCATTTATGATGAGGGACGGAAAAACGTATTTCGTAAAGAAAATAATCAAGTAAATAAATAATATAATGATAAAAGTGATCTAAACTAAAATCCTTAGGGATTAAGACGATTATGCATGTGTAGTCGATTAATTTTAGTGACACGAGACAATACCCTAAACTCAAAAGACACTATGTCACTTAAGTGTATTAATCATAACAATCAAATATATTGATGTACAAGACTATATGACGTCTATATGTTTATCTAGATAGACGGACCTAATGATATAGTGTGGGTGCACAAGAAAGACACGTAGATCATATAAAAATCCTCATAACACTAAAATTACGTCACACGCATATATCATGCAAAACATGTTAGAATTTAGTATTTAATAACATATATCGTAAAGATAAACTTAGAGATATTAAATTATGATTGCTAACTAATTACAAAATTGTCCAGATAATTATGCATTCAACAATTAAGCAAGTAATCATTGAGTATCAAAATAGCATAAATAAAATATAATCATATCTCACGAGAACAAGTTAACATTTTAAATTCACAAAAAAATATATATGTGAGGTGCAAGTTGTCTAGATTGACGAAGGAGAATCCTAATTGTTACTTGTTTAATAGGCAATCCTAATGAAATACAAAGGTTATCAATGTAAACTAACATTAGACATATTTAGAAAGAGCCATTTAATCAAGTTAGAGGATGAATATGAGACTATCACTAGTGGTGCTCAAATAAGGCTAAACACGACCATTTTTATGGGTTATACCACGAACCCAACTTCCTTTCCAAAATCAATTCAACCGTTAGGTTAAACTAAATTTCTAGTGCAATAAATTCTTCACTAGTCATTCTCCTTTTAGAATAAAATAGAATTCCTGCATTTGCCTAATGAAGTGTAGCAAAGATGAAATTTGCATTATCCACTAATACTTGGCATAATATGACTCAACTAATATGTTTAAATTCTAGGGTTTAATGAGAGAGCAAGCAAGATTTTTTAAGTTTAAACATGATTGAGTCTTATAGATCTTAGGAGTATAGTTAAGTGTGACAAAGTGGAGTGATGCTACATAAAGCATTCTAAGAATGCAACCTTTGGCATGTCTTTTTTTGAAAATAAATCTAATTAAGGTTAGTTTACGTAATCGATACTGGGAATAATTCCCATTGTAGAAATATGATGCCTAAAAGTTAGTTACATGTTTGTTTAGACCCTAGACAAGTGCATAAATACAAAAGAATATATTTCAAATTTGATGACCACTAACGGATCTCCCTAAATCCAAAATCGATCTCCCCGTATGGAGATCCGTAGATCCCAGAGTTTTTGTCTGAAAATTACGAGAAAACAATTTCCTGTTATTTGGGCAATGGTGTTAACTTTTTAGTAATGGGAGAAGCTTATATATGTTATAAGGGTTCTTGGTTTGAAATTTTGGATTTGACGTCCATGTTTTGAGCGTAACGTGGAAGTTGTCGTGAATTTCCTAATGGAATTTCAACGATGTCAATCCTACTAGGAGTGTGTTAGCTTTTAGCATATTTTTGACCATTGCTAATAACACAAGCATTATGAACATTTAGACGTAACAAAGCATCGTCATACAAGTGTAATGGCAATCGATGATTATTCTTTTTTCGTCTTAATGATCGATATTCGGAAATGCATGTAATAACGAAAAAAGTTAAACATGTAGACTCGAAAAATATCTATGGTCATTTTATTAATATTTTCGTTATCTAGATAAATTTTAATCTCGACTCTGTGTTCATATTTTGAACATTTGTATTTGGATAGAATAATGAGATTAATTATTGTGTGAATAATAATCATCTTTATATTCGAAGTCCACTTACAATCACTTATAGAAAGAAAGCAAAACAATGGTTTATAGAATATGTTCCATAATTTCTAATCCTAATCTTAGATAATTGATATGTTCTCAGTTTAAATACTTAGTTAAAAATAATGTTATGCTTATTTGGTATAGGGAGAAAAGGTTATAACAAAAAGTGAATTTGAGACTTGATTTGTGCTTTTGAATTGTATGAGCAAAGTTACATATATTGTGCATTTGCTCATGTTTGGTTTTTCAGAAATGATAACTTTACCAAATGCATTGCAAGGTAAATTACTTGAATATCTCGGACGAAACATCCAAGTTGGCAATCCTACTTTGACGTGCATTTTAAACATCTTATTATTAATAATAGTAACAAACCTATAGGTAGGGTTGTAAACAAACCGGACGAACATGGACGGAGCTTTGTTCATGTTCGTTTATTTAAAAATAAGGTGGTTCTTGTTCGTTAATTTAGACACTAAACGAACATAAACGAACGAACATAAACGATCGGACGTAAATAAACATAAAATTCACAATAATATACACCATATTGTGTTTTATAAGTGTTGTTTTGTTTAAGTAAAACAATTTTAAAACTATATAATAAGAAAAATACGATAGGCGATCATAAACATATATACGATCATAAACGAACAAATAATCGGACGTTCACGAAGATAAATGAACGAACAAGACTTTTGTTCATGTTCTAAATGAACATAAAATGTTGTTCATGTTCATTCATTTAATAAATAAACGAACATAAAAGAACTTTATATCAGACGATTCACGAAATGTTCACTGAACGTTTAGTTCGTTTACAGACCTACCTATTGGACATGTAGACTCAATATAACATCATTATCATAAGTGTGAGTTATGAACCGATATATATTCTTTTCGTCTTTGAAAGGGATGGCATTATTTTCACATCAACCTAGTGTGATTAAGTATGTAGATTCAAGATAATATCTTTTGTTATGGTTTTGATATAATCTTGAAGCTAGCCAAATAATGAATCCGATTTCATATCCAAACTCAAAAACTCAGCAATAAGATTTGAAAAATGATATCTATCATAATTTGAATATTGAATCGATATATATCTGAAATCTTTCTTGACCCTCACAAACACTCTTTTAAAAGAAAAAAAAAGATTTTCCTAATGTGTTCCATTAAGCCTAAGACTAGTCTTAAGGGTGAGATCATTTAAAATGATAAGTTTACTTGTTTCTTTGGTATTGTCGTATATTTTATATGTGAGAAAAACTGATCGGTCCAAACCACACCTTAAAATATATATAATATATAATAAAATATAAAATATATATAGTAAGTGTAGTCTGAAACAGAATCA
>BQNB010147379.1:0-16447 GCA_026074375.1 Tanacetum coccineum
GGCTATAGCAACTATAAAAACATAAACTTTAACATCATAAACATCAAGATCAAAGAAAACCAAGAACAAGACTATAAACCTTCAAAAACTAAACTTTTGATCAAAATTGACCAAGAAAACGCACACACAATCTAGCTAATCATCTCATGTGCTCTAATACCAATTGTAGGATATTGGAAATCATAACACTATCGAATGACTAGTAGATTAGCCAAGTTCTAGAGAGAGAAAGTGAGAGAGAACTTTCTAGTGAGAGAAAATGAACTTGTATTATGTAAATGACTAACCCACCTCTTCCATGGCATGGAAAAGGCTTATATGGTTACAATAAAGCCGGCCATAAGGCGTATGTAGTGGGCTTACACATTGGGTTTAATACCCGACCCATTACCGAATGTTATACATTAACTACTTAACTACGAGCAATAATAAAAGGTAAAATACATGGGGTGACCGAGTCTTTTTCTAATATCTAACAAGATCTTTACCTTTGATGCAAATCGGGATGGCTGATTTCGTACCCGGTCGGGCGGTGATTGATGCTACACAACGTAAAGGTAAACATGGTAAGTACATGGATGAGTGTGTAGTTATTGGATATGGGTTTCTCCTATTTTCTTTCTCTTCCTTGGGAGAATTAGAAGCATGCGTGGTTACCTTGCTGAAGCGGATCTGAAAGTTCTTCATGACTCAAGACATTGGGGCACGTGCGGTTGTTCATATTTTTAATAGGATTAGTTTCGCTATTGCTAAAGAAGTGGGAGCCCATATAGTATCTCGAATTCCCTCTAAGGTTTTGTAAATCTTATGAATTTCTAATAAAGTGATGTTATAATAAAAAAGAAAATAATGATAATACTATTAATAATAATAATAATAATAATAATAAAATAATAAAAATAATAATAATAATGTAAAGTCTACTTTTTCTTTATCTCCTCGACAGATGGCCTTGTGAAATTCTCAAAGGGAGGATCATATCTCTGACTGGCTTAGGGCGTTCCCTATTTCTGGGTTGGGAAAAACTATGAACGGTAAGACTTACCGTTGTGTTCTGTGTTATCGGTTAGGTATCCGTTTGTTTATAGTTTCAAAGCCTTGTTCAGCTTGCTCAAGGGTTTTTAATGGGGATATTTATGAAGACCATGCTGTATCGTGTGCTGGTATTGTCGGTATTAAACATCGTCATAATGTTGAGCGTGATAGTCTTGTCGACATTTGTTATTGTTCGGAGATTTCAGCTGGTAAAGAAGTTGATATCGGGTTGGATGAGGGTGGGGGTGTCACAAACCATTACGTCTAGCAGATATGTTACTTTACTCGTTGGATAGAGGTCTTGATGTGTGTGTGGATCTGACTGGATCTTCGCCTTTGACGCAAACCGGGATGGCAGATTTTGTGCCCGGTCGGGCGGTGATTGATACTGCAAAGCGTAAACGTGGTAAGTATATGGCTAAGTGTACGGCTATTGGATATGGTTTTCTTCCCTTTTATTTCCCTTCTAATGAACTTATACTATAGACATATATTTATCCTAAGCATTTTTTACTTGGACAGTGTAGCTCTATCCTAGTTTGACACATGTATGTGAGTGTATGAACATTTATTTATGATAAAAAATGGAAATAACGATATATATATATATATATATATATATATATATATATATATATATATATATATATATATATAGAGAGAGAGAGAGAGAGGGTATAGAGGTTGACATAGTATACCTTGACGATGGCGGTTCATGTGTCAACCAATAGTTTGAGATTTGCAGAACGTGAGATCTTATATTAAAGAATAATATCCATATAAGCTTCCATGATCTTCAAGTACTCATCAAGGCTTTTCCTTCTTGTAGCAACCTGAAATGAAATTCCGACACATTGATAAGTTCAAGAGTCGATTTATGGATTATGAAAATAAAACGTTGGCCATTGTAAATACTTAAAACCCAAACCAACCATCATACATAAACTTGAGTGTTATACGTTATAAAGTTTGCCAGCCTAATCTTTGCCTCTTGACAGACTGCACATACTACGTTTACACGTTAATTTTTGGATGCTACTGGTACATATGTGACTATTTTAGGCGATCACTTTTACTACTGGTACATATGTGACTATTTTAGGCGATCTAGAAGGATGAATCACACATTATAATTCCATTTTTGACTATTGGTACTATTAATCTTTCCTTGAGGGCCGCATTTTAAGCAAGAAGTTGTTCATTATCACTCCTAAGGCGGACCACTTTTGCTCTAAGAGAGACATTCTATTATGTAAGAAACTGAAGTACGTTGAATCCAAATAACAATTGTGTTTTGACTGATAATAAATTGTTTACCTGCTAGCGCAGTCTGGATCTATGAGCAGATTATCTGTTAGATTGCTTCCTTTTCTGCCTTTTTAGCTCCCATTCACCCTGAAATGAAGCATCAAGCAATATGATTAGAAAAAAGACGTCATCAAGGCTAAAGAAACTGAATGGAGTGTAGGCTACCTTATAAGTATAAACATAAGCCGCTCGATCCTATCTGATTTCTTCATTTTTGGCATTGAAACAATTTCTACATTCGGCCGTTTAGTTATCTTATTATCTTCAAAATAAAATGACATGTCTTCATCTTCATCTTCTACATCTGGTAGCTCAATCTGTGTAGGTTCCTCGGCATGCTTCAAAACCTCTTTAGATTTTTCAGCTTCAGCATCCATACGACGGATTTCAAGCAAAGGACTTTTACCTATTTATAATCACTATATTAGATTTTTTTAAGGGTATGGGGTAAGGTCAAGGACTAAGAGTGTAACATATACAGTAAAATACTCGTAATGCAATTGATAGATAAGATTTGAATCAAGAACCTAAAAGTATAGCATCGACAGTAGCGTCCAATATATGATGAACACAACACTTGGTCCTTGAAATCAATTCAACAACACATGAAAATGTACGATGTCCTTTCCTCTAAAGTATAGTCTTCTGCACTTCTATTTCCATGCTTCATCATCACCAAGAGGCTCTCTCGCGGACGAAGCCATCAAATGAGCATTTCTGATCATCTTGTTGTTGATATTGTAACAATTTCAGTTAACACGTTAAACTCTAGGTCAATTCGTGTATATAATAGCATTATTCCATATTTTGAAAGCTGAATAGTGATCCTTCAAATATTGAAGATATTGAGCAATGCATCAACATTAATAAATATTTGTTTACAAAAACCATAATCTTTACAACATTGATTGGATGCTACTATTAAATTGATTTCAAGGACAATTCAACTTGCTAACTTGATTTCAAGGACCGAGTGTTGTGCTTTTTTTAACAGGTTGTCACCCACCAAAATAAAAGCATAAAAACGTAACCTTTATGAAATGTCCTTACGAATTGCAACTCGCTAAATTATGCAACCATTCTCATTAACATGTTGTCATTCTTATTAACATATTACTGATTTCCAAGTTGATTATCAATCATAGCCATAAATAAATATCTGTTAAAATAATATGCAACAAAAGATAAATAATTACCATCCTTTGCAGAAGCCATAACCCGTGCTCTGAGTCTGCATAGGCACTTGGTTTTCAAGATTGGTTGCGTCGTTTTTCAATGGGTAACCAACTGGTCGCTTTGCCATAACATATGAAGCTCTTTCTTGTGTCAGAGGATACGCAAATGGAACATCCAACTCGTCACCACCGCTTTAGCCTTCGGCAACTGGAACATCTGTTTGTCCTGCAACTTTAGAAATGCTGCAAAAAAAAAGTAGTGTCCATATTGCAAACTGCCATTTCACTTTACAACAGGCAATAGAAGCAATAGTGGCTTTTCAGAAGAGTGTTGCAGCAGACGTAGCAGACGTATCCAAACACCCCGTAAAGCTAAAAACTTGCAGAAAAAGGTTGCAACGGCCATACCTTAGTTTCAGTGGTGGCAGCTACGTCTGCCGCCTTTTCTTCTTCTTCCTATATCAACCTGGACCAAAACAAAGATATTACGAAACGTGCTTTGACCTATTGAATTGGAGAATAATTAATACTTATTTCCTAAAACTCGACCTTATTAGTGCTTCTTAGTTGCACTGCTTTCTCGTTTCCCTTTTAGGTTCCCGCTCATCCTGTATCAACGATTTGAAACACCATGTTTAACACTCTCCAATGTCGAGTTCCACTGTCAAGTTCCATTGTTGACAAAATTGTTTAAGAGGCTCAGACAGGAAGACACCGGTATCAGAAGTTTTACCTCTACACAAAAACGCGTAATCACTTTTGTTATCTAAAATCTTTTACTCAAAGATTCGAGGATCCACGCATGTGGAGAAGACATTGATTATAGTCTTATAATAATGGGGCGGGTCAAGAGACTATGGAGCGGGCCAGGTCGGGTGCCAACATTTAATGCAACACTGGTCGGTACTGGGTTTATCCCACGCTAAAAACATTGACGGCCACCTTTTATCGCCATGGCTGCAATCACCACATGCGTGATGCTTCCCTGTCAAGGTACGGGTTGCTTTCCATCACCATGATCTATAACAAATGGACAAATGCAATAACTGCGGTTGCCAAAAATCTTAGGCTCAGATTTATGAATGTGGGACGGGAGAAAAGGGTATGCGACCAGCCATGGCTGCAAGCACGACAATATGTTACCCCGCCAAGCTACGAGGCGATTTCACACAACACAATATGTCAACCACAAAGGTAACAGTGTCATCATCGCCCACAAAGGATACATAAAGTTAGAAAACATTGTATAATCATACGGTGCTAACCAAGCATCAATAAAACATAGCATTACTCGCATAACATATATTATGGGATGACGAGGTTGTAAACTTCACTTCAAGTTTTATAACTCTCTAGGCAGGGTACCTAACCGTTGTAGTGTAGTATAGATAAGACACAGGGGTTGTTATCGTTCTCTAGGGGAATAGGCGTTAGTAAAGGTCCTAATTGAATGTAGCTAAGAACTAGAGGTTGAGAGAAGATTATTTTTGTATTTTTATATTTTATGAAAGCAAGTAAAATCTCGGGTTTTGAAGGTGGTTTATTTTAAACTACTAATTAAAACTAAGTTAAACTAACTAAGATTAGGGGAATTCGTATGATGAGAGAATAATGTTTACTTAATCATGTATGATCCTTGGTAGCTTCTCCTAACTCTATTGCCTTGTCACGCTTGTAATGTATATGTAGGTACTATTCTAATGCATGTTGTATTACACGAAAATGTCGTCTATGAAATAACTAACTAGAGCAACACACAAGTAAGGTAGTATGGCGACTATTACAAGGCTCCTAGTCTAGATAAACATGTTTGTATTAATACCTAAAGGGGATCATCCACACACGGGTAAGATAGTATGAAGACTATTACCGGTGGAATCCTTTCTAAGCAATCATGTCTCCCAAGATCTCATGATAAGGGACTAAACATGCACACACATCAACAAGAGACAACAAAGTTAAGATCTACATACCAATTCACATACAATCATAAGCAAACACTTAAAAGATCTAGTAAGCTTGTTCAAGATAGAGGAAGGCACGCACATTATATATCCAACAATAAGACAATATTGAAAGATAAAAGATTAAAGAACTTCACTATGATGAATAAAGCAACTTGTGATAGTATAGAAGGGTTGGGAAACCCTAAAATACTCCCAAAATCTGGTACACCTTGTTCTCCCACGAACTAAACCCTAATTTCTTCTATCAAAAGTGTATATGAAAAACCTAGAGTTGAGTTTGTATATATAGAATTCAGGCCGCGACGGCGTCACCATTTTCCAGACGTCGTTGTCAAGCTAGGGTTTCTTTGGGTCTTTAAACTTGACGACTAATCCAGACGCTGTCTCCATGATTCTGGACGGCCATCCTCTTGATGTCCAGACGCGGTCGGAGAACTCTTTCATTACGTCGTTTCCTGGTATTGATCTTCCATCAGATTTCATACCCGTTAGCTACCTTGTTCGTTTTCTTCCTAAATTGAGCCCAAATCACGTGTATTTTGGCTAAATGTCTTCCAAATGCTAAAAATGCAAAAAGAAACGATTAAGCAAATATTTAAGACATTTTTGCATGATTATCAGGGTAAAATAATCCCGAAAAATTGTATAAATTACACATCCTCATATACCCATACACTTGGGATTTTCTTGCCCTTAAGCAAATAAGCTTTTTTACCTTAACAAGATACATATCAGGGGCATTTAACTTACTCTTTAAAGGCTTTAGGCACTACAATTTAGAACTCGTTAAACTAGATACACTAGACTACTTGTGAAATTATACACTACGCTACCTTAACAATAAGTGTTTTGGGATTATATCTCTCTCACTTGTCTTGTCTTCTTTAGTTTTATAAGGAAATTTTAACATTATGTAAAATCAAAAATTTTTTAATCAAAAAACCCCAAACTCATTACCCTAGTCCATAGATATAAAGGGTTACCATAGGCTTGATAAAGGATTCAAACCTACACCGCTAGCGTATAGTACTAATAGTTACTTCAAAGAGGTCTTTTTTAATGGGTTGTGATGTGTAAATTATGTAGGCTGGATAATGTAAACAAAATGGTGGATTTAGGAGAGTGACATTAAGGTGGATTTGATGTGTGAACGTGGTTAGTCAAATATCTTGGGGAATACACGTTGGCGGTGGTTGCTAGTCGAAGACTCAGACAGATATTACAAAATCTACATCAACACTTTTTCTTTTTCTTTTCTTGACTCTATGTTTAAACATGAATAATAAACTAACTAATAACTGTAAACGCAAATGTAGCTCCCGAACATTTTTTTGTACTTTTTATATTATTATTATTAATTTGTACACTTTTTCCCTACCATTTGCAACATAATACATCAATGGGGTTTATAGATCACCCCTACACTTGAACTTTTTATAGACTCGATAAGCAAACATAATTCTATTGACTCCGAATTCGTGTTGGATCAAAATAACATATAGACTATTTGGCAAGCATATGGGGGTCTTGACTTAACTTTTCTTCCCCATTCTTCCGCGAAATAAATACTACCATGAATCTTAATCATCCCAAAATAATATATATAAGGATAAGGACTTAGCAACACGTTGTTTGTTTTATGTTCTCTATAATTAACTAATGGGGTAAGACAACGATGTACTTAAAAAGCGAGTTACCATGTTGGGCTGGTAGGCTAAGGTTTTGGGTGGCACAATGTTTTATGGGTATGGTTGAGGTTTCAATAGGGGGAATGAGCTCGCACTCCAATGTGAGCAGTCCGTGACAAGGGTGGTGGATATTTTTATGGTCGGGGGGAATAAAATAACAATTACAAAGGTTTTAAACATGGGGTAATCCTAGCTGCCTCTTATCTTTTAGCTATTATTATTAATCATTACGGCAGCTTCGGGATGCATCACTATAAAGCAAGTTATCTAAGTTATATACTTATCGGTTCACACTTCGTATTTTTAATTTCAATGCTAAGAGCTCCAAAAAAGGTGACAAGGACCATCGGACACATCGTAAAAGACGGAATAGACATATTTTGTACTGATGTCGAAACACACTACTCGAGAAAGCATTAGAGTTATAAACTATTTTGGGCTTCAATGGTGGATACCCGAATTCCTAAAAGATCTATGGGGCGGAAAACCTCAACAATTTAGGGGTGATTTCATTTTGAGTGGCAAAGGTTTTCCCCTTTCCCTTTAGTAGATAGTTATATTATTATGAGCAGTGTTGCGTTTCTTTTGACTTCTATACGCGTTTTATTGTTTGTTGTTATTCAGTTAGGGTTGTTGTTGCGGTAGTGTTTGGTATGTTGTGGAGTGTGACGTAGTTTCGAGGATTTCTTTATACTTTACAGGAATGTGTAGTAATTTGTATCGCCATACCAAAACCCATGAATGTTAGATCGCGATACCAACAGGGCCTTTACCGGGGGGGGGTATTAGATATCGCCGGATGATGTCCCGCATTATACTCCTCCTCAGCCCTTCAATTTTCTTTTATTGTTAAATACCCCATCACACATCCTCAATCCCTCATATTCACTATCTACCCAAACTAAACGTCTATTCTAAGTTAAACAGTTTTGTTTTGCGTACAAACACTAATTGCCTCCCGAACCACACTATTCCTCCTCCCTACTCGCACTCCCATCAATTCCCGCCCTCAATAAAAACACACACTGAACATAATGTCCGTATTTATAACAACTTTTTATTATAACTAACTCCCACCCAACCCCTTAGCTCGTTGACTAACATCATAAACAAATCTATAACTAAAAATCAAATAAATCACCCCACCATTCTCAACTCCTATCCAATGAGACCCGCCTCCCCCCCATCTCCCCTGCAGCCCCCCCTGCCGCTCAGCCCTCAGCCAGCTTTTCTCTCTCCTTTTCTTTAGCACTTACACTTCCTTTCCTAGTCATTTTTAGCTTATGCTACTTAGTTGTTTCAAGGTTTTATTTCGGTTGTTCGGGGGGGGTTGGTGTTTTTTGTAGAATGAAAATTCTTTAAATTTGGTGGTCAAAAATTTCCTTTACGATATTTGTTTCGGTATAAATAACTCAATATTTTAAGTTCAATCAAAGACAAATAATATTGGAATAGTCTTCTAAGGATGTTATTTCCCATACACTTATTTTGAAATTGTCCCCATTGGTCTAACAAGTATCCGTTATGTTAAACGAATAAAGGAAATGAGAAAAGTGGGCGAAAGAAAGAAATTAGTACCTCCCTGTTATGCTTAAACTTTGGAGAAGAATAATGATTCATGGCTAAATCGTTCATTTCCAAAAGAATTGTCCTCCATGAAACTCCTAAGAACTCTGGGCTTCTCCTTATCTAATATAACCTGTAATCAAAGACAAGGTGCAACAATACATAGCGTAAAATCGGGCGAGAATAATAGACCATAAACTATATAAACTTTGTTTTGACTCAAACAACAGACTTAGTTTAAAATGATAGGATAATGTGTTAATGTTATTCGTGGTTTACTATAAGATCGTTTAAGCATTTGTACAATTACGGGTCACATAATTATCAAAATTATTTAAAAACAAAAATCAAAATTTTCCTGTACTGGAGTGGGGACGCCATCTAGAAAATCCTGACGCCGTCTCCACTAACTGTAGAGAATTATTTTTTTTCTCGTTCAAACTTTTCTGCATGCATATCCATTAAGTATTTCCGGCAAAAAATGTACTGCAAAACCACGAAAATTATTAACACAAACATATGATTCAATCACACAAGACGCGAATTAATCTAAATTATTTATCTTGACTTGTTTGAAAATTTAGTTCTTATAAACCGGATTTTTCCCCTACACTTATCTTTATAAAATACCTTTGAATGAGATTAAGACGAAGTTAAAAACATAGCAAAGCATGATCACAATAATTTTTAAACAATAACAATAAACAAATAAAGAATTAAAACACACGACACTCCTAAAATGCGGAATTTAAAAGATAGGATTTGACCTCCTAATAAGGCACTTTTTTATTAGAGAGTCTTTTAGCTTGACTCGGAGTCCTATTTCTTTAAGACTCTCCTTGGTTTTCACTAGTTCCACTACTGCATTCATCTTAGTCGGTTCGGTATTTGAGTCCTAACTCTAGGCATTCTTTGTAGAACCCTAGTATCTTACTCATGATATACTCGACTCCTTTCTTCTTATCCTCATCCTTCCTAAGGTAAACAGATTTCATATTCTCTTTTTCATCATTTGAAAGTGAATCATATTGTTCTATCTTATGGGGCATCTTATAGGTGATCTCCTCATTCCCATTTGTGAGCCTCACTATACCGAATGATGAAACATAAGTCATGTCGGATAGCTCAACAAAGGGTTTTCCCAAAACAACATAGTGATAACTAGTATCAAT
This sequence comes from Tanacetum coccineum, assembly GCA_026074375.1. Classification (NCBI taxonomy): domain Eukaryota; kingdom Viridiplantae; phylum Streptophyta; class Magnoliopsida; order Asterales; family Asteraceae; genus Tanacetum; species Tanacetum coccineum. Next base: position 9,912 of record BQNB010147379.1, read on the forward strand.
AGGACGAATATTGTCATTCAATAATCATGAAATCCGAGACTAGGTAAAGTTCCCTTACGAAGATATGAATTCCTTTAAACTATACTCGTGAAGTTGTTAAGTCATTTAGGGCTTCTAGGGTTCTCTAGGTGTAAGGCGGGTTTATCGTTTATCCAATTATTTCAACTTCTACTCATGATGTTCAAAGGGAATTCTTAAGTCAATGTAGGTACCTTTTCTAATGTTGCGCGTGTTCCTATGTTGCAAGGTATCTTAAGATTTGATGGGTTTCCTCTTTTGATGATGGGATCTCTTACAATTTCAGACAAATACGGGTCATCATTCAAGTACATTATGGTATGAATGCTCACACAAGTTGTGGAATTTGTCATAGTGGTTTCCATCAAATTCTCTTCTTCTACATCACCATCTTGTTCAACTCACCACCAATTGGGTATTGTCAATCACTAATGAGTTCTATGAGCATTACATCACTATCCTTTTACTTGTCTTACAAACAACTCTAGAAATAAGAGGATTGGGTGGTGTTATGTTCAATTGACTTCTAAGATTGAGTTGAGTTTAATAACTTTTTCAATTAAGAATGAGGGGCGGAACCTCGGGTCGGTGGGTTGGTGTTTTAAATTTAGAAGGCTTTTTGAAAATAATTTTACGAACAAAAAACACGAAAAAAAAGATTGACTACAAGAAAGCAAATTAACAGAAAAAATAAAATTTACTGAAAAGATTCAAGTAAGTAGATCTATGTAAATTACATCGAAACCTAAACTAGTTGCTATTCCCAGAGCTAGGCAGCGGCGGCCAAAAACTTTTGATGAGGTTTGTAAACTTCACTTCAAGTTTTTAAAAACTCCCTAGGCGGGGTACCTAACCGTTGTAGTGTAGTATAGGCAAGACACGGGGGTTGTTATCGTTCTCTAGGGGAATAGGCGTCATCTAAAGGTCCTAATTAATATGAGATAGAACTTCAGAGGTTGAGAGAAGATTCTTTTTGTGTTTTTATATTTTATGAAAGCAAGTAAATCTGGGTTTTGAAGGTGGTTTTTTTTAAATATAATTAAAACTAATTTCAACTAACTAAGTGTAGGGGAAATTCGACTTTGGTTGTCCTTGAAAGCATTCTCTCGGCTCTTGTACACTCTATCCGTTCCCGTGTCCATGTTTGTCCGGTTTTGATCGTTTTCTTGTAATTTTTGCTATATCCGTACCTACATAATCACAAAGACAAAACAAGCAATATACAAGCATTTTAAGCATAATTTTTTCTTTTATGGGTCATTTTTGATATAAAAAGGATATGTGTTTTCACACATATCAAGCAACGTACAAGTAAGGTAGTATGACGACTATTACAAGGCCCCTGGTCTAGATAAACGTGTTTGTATTAATACCTAAAGGGGATCATCCACACACGGGTAAGGTAGTATGAAGACTATTACCGGTGGAATCCTTTCTACGCAATCATGTCTCCCAAGATCTCATGATAAAGGACTAAACATGCACACACATCAACAAGAGACAACAAAGTTAAGATCTATATACCAATTCACATACAATCATAAGCAAATACTTATATATCAAACAATAAGACATATTGAAAGATAAAAGATAAAAGATCTTTACTATGATGAATCAAGCAACTAAGGATAGTATAGAAGGGTTGGGAAACCCTAAAATACTCCCAAAATCTGGTACACGTTGTTCTCCCATGAACTAAACCCTAATTTCTTATATCAAAAGTGTATATGGAAAACCTAGAATTGAGTTTGTATATATAGAATTCAGACTGCGACAGACAACAAAGTTAAGATCTACATACCAATTCACATACAATCATAAGCAAACACTTAAAAGATCTAGCCAAGCATGTTCAAGATAGAGGAAGCACAATTATATATCAAACAATAAGACATATTGAAAGATAAAAGATAGGGTAAAGGCCATTTATTACCAACTTACTTTCTTATTTGTACCATAATGACCAACTTACTTTTTTTTGTACATATTACACCAACGTACTTTCAAATTTTGTTTGACATCACTAATATCACAACTTGTTACTGACACGCTGACATTTTTATTATTTTCTTATTAAATATGTAGGGTCCCACCAAATAGTCAAAGTCAACATACTCTCTCTAACATAAAAATCCCCAATACGTGTATACATACATACATCTTCTCCTACATTTCACCTCCAAAAACAGACTATCACCAAGCATATGGCGGCAGTAGGTATATGGCGGCGACAACAACATCTTTTTCTGGTAAGATGACGGTGACTCAAAGAAAAATAACGAAAAAAGTTATATGAACTCAGGAACTACATCTTGGTTGTTCCTCTCGGTGGTTGTGGTTATGTGGTGGTGGGTATTACGGTAGTCGGATGGGTTTCGATGGTGGTATCGTTTCTGTTCGTGGGTTTCATAGTGAAGACGATTGGCGGTTTTGATGTACTGTGGTGGTGACGAACTGTGGTTGAGGCGAACGGTGGTGGAGTTTTTGTAGTGGTGGGGATGGTGGAAGACATTATTGGTTAATTTGGTGTCGTCGATTTTTTGTCTGCATAATGAAAGAAATTGTTGGTGAGGTTGGTCTGATTAAGGGACGTAAATATGAATCAAGATAATACATCTTCTTCAGTTTCTATATTGGATTTTTTTGATCCTTGATACATGGCTTTATCAAATATTGGTGGTGCAATATTATTTTTGTTACAGTTGCAAGTAACATGACACAACCTCAAACAACATGGGTCGGGTCTTACGGTAAAAAAATGAATCGGGTCAATGCCAGGGTGGAGCATATTAGCAGATTTGAAAAAAAAATTAATTAAATTAATGACGTGGAAATCTAGCCGGTCATATGGGTAACATTATCACAAAACAAACAAGTACGTTGGTGTAATGTGTACAAAAAGAAGTAAGTTGGTCATTACGATACAAATGAGAAGTAAGTTGGTAATAAATGGCCTTTACCCTAAAAGATAAAAGAACTTCACTATGATGAATCAAGCAACTAGGGATAGTATAGAAGTGTTAGGAAACCCTAAAATACTTCCAAAATCTGGTACACCTTGTTCTCCCATGAACTAAACCCTAATTTCTTCTATCAAAAGTGTATATGAAAAACCTAGAATTGAGTTTGTATATATAGAATTCAGACCACGACGGCATCGCCATTTTCCAGACGCCGTCATCAAGCTAGGGTTTATTTGGGTCTTCAAACTTGACGGCTGATCCAGACGTTGTCTCCATGATTCAGACGATGTCCCACTTGAGTCCAGACGCGGTCGAGAATATTCAGACGGCGTATCTAGAAACTGGTCTTGAATCTTCATCAGTCTTCATACCCGTTAGCTACCTTGTTCGTTTTCTTCCAAATTGAGCCCAAACCACTTGTATTTCCACCAAATGTCTTCCAAATGCTAAAAGTTTAAAAAGAAACGATTAAGCACATATTTAAGACATTTTTGCATGATTACAAGGGTAAAATGACCCCGAAAAAGTGTATAAAATTACACCTCATCATGGACGAGAGAAAATCATAGTTGTCCCGGCAAGATACTAACAATCGACAAAGAGGTTAAGTCTGAGGCTCAGATAGGGTACTAATTGAGAAAAAGAGGATACGGCCAGAGTGGCTGCAAACCTAATAGGTTGCCCCGCTAAGTTACGGACAATCTCAACTATAACCGAACCCATTTAAACTCATCACCGCCTCGTTAACACATAGCCTTTCATAATCGATATCACCACAATTATACCTTTATATTAAAAGGCATGATTGTTGCCTTAAATGCCTTTGACGTAAAGAACGGCCTGACCCGTGTTCACGATTATCATGAAACTCGGGTAAAAGAGACTTTGAGCCGCCATGGCTGCAAACACGTCCTCGTGTTGCCTCGCTAAGATACGGCTCAATTTTAACCTTTTGGCTTGTTTTACAGCCTATGAGCCTATCACCATCGTCACGCACCCGTCACTATCGTCGCACGGTGATGACATCAAATAACATCACTTTTATAGCATCATTTATCGCATATAAATAACCTATTTTGTATAATTATTGCAAAGAATTGTTACTTAATCATTTGTATTTGAGAATTGCAATAATTATGGAGTACTTGGTGAAAGTTAACTAAAAGGCACGCATTCTGGAGCTTAAATGAAGATATTTGAAGATTAATGTTCTGACAACCAATACGCCGTATCCATCAAGGAAGATATGACATATATGTGTCTACACTTCACCAAAGACCACGAAGGAAACAAGATCCAATACGCCATATCCAGGAAGACCAATACGCCGTATTCAAGCCATATGGAAATAAAAAATTCTAGAAGATATCAAACGTGGTCCGTACTCCAAGAAATCCCCAATACTCTGTATCAAAGACTTTCGATACGCCGTATCAAACTTTTTCCAGACCTTATAAATAGAAAACTAAAAAATGAGTTTTAAGTGTGCTAAATCATATTTTTGATACCTAAACCACAAAAGTTAATTTTCAAAAGAGAAGAAGAGCAGAAGAGGTCGAGCAACACAATTAATTCCATAGGAGACAATGTGTAATTTCTTGTACTCTTGTAATCGTTCAGTTTTTGGTATCATTCGTTAACTCGGTTAGTTTACCTTGGCTAAATCATTACTTTTGTATTAATTATGATGTTTAAAGGCTAACACCTTCAGGTATTAGCCATTATTATGAAGATCTGAATGTTTGGCTTGTTTATCTCGATTGCTTCTTTATGTTTATCAATATATACTTGTTTACGTGCTTAAGTATGCGACCTATCATTAAACTAGGTCTAGTCCTACATATTTAATGTGTTGCAACTTTGGTGTTGTGTGGGCGTAGGCTAAGAGTCTGGGACAGCTCTCCATATTGCAATTTTTATATCTAGAATCATAGGATCACAAATATTGACCTATCCCTGCCTTTAGTTTAGTGAGCTTAGTTAAGCTATAAGGTAACCTTGGTATCAACAAGTACGTTCTTATTCCATTGGTGAGGACTGGGACAGTGGACTACTAGTATATAAAGAGCCATTAAGCAGTAAGTGGGTAAAGTCTCCATGAGCTAGGGTTTAACAAGATCACCATTGCTTTAATCCCTAAGATATATTATAATCAGCAAATAAGGATGCTTTATGCGGATGCGTTTAATTGTGACAGAATTCTACGTGTCTAGGTTTAAGGAAGAAGTACCGCCTTAATCTTAAGAATGATATGCCGCCTTGAGATAAGTAATCATTGCACTAAATAAACAAACCAACGTTCTGATTGGATTAATAATGGTTAATACAGTTTTCTTATATTTGGCTAGACCGCTCTTTTATCTTCTGTTAATTTGCTTGCATGTGTTTTAGTGTCTTGAATTGGTTTTAGTCACCATAAAACCTGTGCCAGTCTCTCAGACTGAAAACCCCCTTATCCATTAGATTTAGGATTAACATAGGTTTAGCATAGGTTTAACATAGATTAGACTAACTTAGATTAGAAAAACCAAAGTATTAATAAACTGAAGTTGTTTCTCGCTCTTAGTGATCGACACCCTACTTACCACGAAACTCCCATTGATAGGGTACATTGCCCGTTAAAGTGTTGTTTTTTGTTAAGTCAGCAAAATATAAATTTAAAACTTGAAATCATAAAATTAACACCACACAATGACACCATCAAGTTTTTGGCGCCATTGCTGGGGAGTGAAAATTTAATCTTGAATTTTATTTGATATTTTGGTTTTTAATGTTAGATTAGATCCAACCCTTAGGATTAGTGTAGTTTAGAATAAGTTTATACTCCTGTCTGTTTGCTAGTTGTGTTTATGTAATACGGTGTATTCAGTTTACTAAATACGACGTATACGTTATTTGACGGTTTTCTGCCCTAGTAAGTTTATTATAGGATGGACGACCCGAACATTACTATAGAAGAATACCTCATGCTCGGGGAAGAAAAAGCTCAAAAACATGGGAAAGTGTTTAACTGGGAAACTGCTAAGTATGTTAAGATCTGGTATGATGAAGACATTTACGACCTCAGATCCATTGAAACCGAATTCCCAGCTATAGTCTTCAATGATAATTTGACATCGAATGAAACACTCTCTTGTGAACCCATGGTAAGTTCTCTTAACAACAATGAAATTGACTTTAGAATATCGTTTAACGAATCTAACGATGAAGACTATACGGTAGTTTTTGACAAAAAATCATTTTCTTATAAAATAGTATCTACCAATGATTTGAAAACAGATTCGGAAAATGATAATGAAAAAGTCCATATGCCTTTGTTTCCATCACCCGAGCCTTCAGTCAATTGTATGGATGATTTAGACTTATTTAAAGATTTTAAGAATGAATTTTGATCCATTGTTTACAATGATGCTTTAACGTCTAAATCAGATTTCTCAACTGAACCCATTTTATGCCCTCAACATATCGATGAATTTGATTTGAAAGATAAAACATCATTGTCTGAATACGATGAAGTGGAACAAAATGTTTTGTACTTTAATGACCTATTCCCCT
>BQNB010147380.1:0-16446 GCA_026074375.1 Tanacetum coccineum
TCACCAACTGCCCTGGGGACTTTTTCATTCTATACTTGCAACATTTAATACTTAACATCATTTCACAGTTTTAAGCTATAAGCCCTTTTCAGCTTATTTACAGCTTATTGAGAAAAGCGGTTGGTCCCATTTATTTTTCCTAGGATTAGCATAGTTAAAAGTACTTTTCACAATTTTTTCAGAATTTTCCAAATTAGTTTAGTATTTTTAATTAAGTTTTTAGATTAAATTCGTTTTTAATTCATAATAAATAATATAAAAGTCAAAAAAATAAAATTCTTTTTTCTAAAATTTTCTTTTATCATTTAGGACTGTTAAAAATTAAATTTGCTTTTGTATGGTTAAATTTGTAGAATTTAGGTTTTTAAAGAACAGGATTTGGATCCCGTTATCGTTTTTCGTGTTTTAGCTTTAATTGTTTTAATTTTATGTTTACCTTTACTTGTTTTTTGTATTTAATTGATAGAAATAGATTCCAAATCAATCATTGACCATTCAAAACACGCGATCACGAACGTAACCTCGATTTTCCATTCACGCCTCGTCGGGACACGACCCGGGAAGGTTTTTTGGGATTTTTACTTTGGATAAAAGTAATAACTCTTTTAAAAAGCCTCTTGGAATTTTATTGATTGATAATTTTAATTATCCTCTTATTATTATATATTTATATTTATTATATATATATATATATATTATATAGTAAAAGGTGATTAATTTTATACGTGTCAATTTTTGGCGCCGCTGCCGGGGAGGTGTGTGCGAATATCGTGTTTACGTTTGAAGATTAGTTTTTGAAGACCCTTCCTCGTGAAGTTATCATTTTCCGTTTGTGAATATTTTCTTCTTATTATAAAAATTAAAAATACCAACAATACTTTTCCTAAAGTATTGAAAGTACCAAAAAAATTGAAAAACCAACAAAACAAATCGTGTTGTTAATCGTTATAATCGGCTCACCTTTGAGTTACAAACTATAAGGGGGGTATAAGGCGGGTCGATCCAACAAACTTCGACCCAAAAGGAGAAGGGTTTTTAACTAGCTTCGCGCTGACCAGCTCCTCCGCTTCCTTGTGCGTAATTTAGAGAGCTACCGTGAACTCTTGACCAATCGGACCCAAAAATATTTTAATTTTTGATTTCTTTTCCTTAGTGCATGCGCACTCGCTCTTCTTCGAATCTAGTTGGTGAATCTTCTCCTAATCCAACTACTTCAAATCCGAAACGTCGTAACCGTAGACGTTCAAAGCAACCTTTTTCTCTTGAAGAATCTCCCTTAGATACGATGGCCGATCAACGTACTATGGCGGAATTGCTCCGTGCACCCACCGAGGGTTATGCAGAGGCAATTGTGGTTCCACCAATTCTTGCTGAGCATTTCGAGCTCAAGCATAGTCTCATTAATATGATGACTTCGGACCAATTCTTCGGACTTGAGAAAGACAATCCTCATGATCACATTCGTTGGTTTAACAAAATAACTTCCACAATAAAATACAAGGATGTGCCTAATTCGGCGATTAAGCTTATGCTTTTTCCATTCTCTCTTGCGGGGGCAGCCCGTCGTTGGCTCGAAAAAGAACCCCCTCGTTCTATTCTCACTTGGGAAGATCTTGTTTCCAAATTCATCAATGAATTCTTTCCTCCCTCAAGAACGACAAATGTCCAAAATGAAATTTCTAATTTTCAACAATGTTTTGATGAATCGTTTCATGAGGCATGGGACCGTTACAAAGATCTCCTTCGTGAATGCCCTCATCATGGTTTTACTAAATTGCATCAACTTGATACCTTCTAAAATTCCTTAAACCCAGCCGACCAAGATTCTTTGAATTCTGCCGCCGGTGGCAATCTTTTGGAAAGACGTACTCAAGATGTGTTGACGATTATCAAAAACAAATCCAAGGTCCGCAATTCACGAAACAAATCGATTGTTTCTCAAGTGAAATCAAGTAATGTTAATTCTTTTCTTCCTCTGAGATAGCCAAACGTACTCATGTAGTAAATCAGCAAACAAGTGCTGTGACTACCGCCATGACCGCTATTCTCAAACAATTTCAAGCAACCCTACCTCCATATTCCGTAAAAGCCGTTGAGGGAATTTGTGTTACTTGCGGTGGTGCTCATCCTTATTATCAGTGTCTCGCCGCCGATGGAAACACTTTCCTGAAATTTTGGGATAATATTCAAGGATACGTTTCAGCAGCCGCGGTTAACTACAATCAGGGTAATCCCGGTTATCGTCCTGCGAGTGTGGCTAATCAAATTGGACCATCGGGTTTTACTCAACCAAATTTGCAAAATTATCAAAACCGGTTTAGCCAACCTCAAGGATATAATCAAAGAAACAATTTCAAACAAGATACATCTTATCAAGCCATGCAAGCTCAAATTAACAATGTGAAAAATGAGTTAAGAAATGAAATGCAAACTTCGATTCAAGCTTCAATGTCTAACCAAACCAATGAGCTTAAGAACATGATGGCTAGCTTTTTCCAAATAAACAACGCTTCTTCTTCGGGTTCGAGATCTCTCCCTGGCAGCACCATTGCTAACCCGAAAGGTAAATTGAAAGCCATCACCACCCAAAGTGGTCTTGTTATTAATGGACCTTCCGTTCCTATGCCTCCTCCATTCATTAATCCGAAGGAGGATGAACGTGCAGAGGAGACGTTAACGGACCCGGAACTCGCTGAGTATACCATTAAGGTCCCACCTCCTCTTGTCCAAAAAGCTAAACCTACTTCTCTAAAAAATTATGTGGTGCACAAAAGGGATCCTCTTCACCCCAATATCCCTTATCCTTCAAGAATGCACCAAGAAAAACAGCAAGAGAAAGATGAAGTCTAAATTCACAAATTTTGGCAAATATTCAAACAACTTCACGTCAATATCTCTCTTGCCGATGCTTTGATTCTTATCCCGAAATACCAAAAGACTCTTAAAAGTCTCCTTTCTAATAAGGAGAAACTTTTAGAGCTGGCAAACACATCCCTTAATGAAAATTGCTTAGTGGTTATCCTTAAGAAGTTACCCGAGAAACTTGGAGACCCTGGGAAATTTCTCATTCCGTGTGGTTTTAGTAAACTCAAGTGCAAGGCCCTAACCGATCTAGGTACTAGCATAAACTTGATACCACTCTCATTTTGGAAAAAGTTAGGTTTACCCGAGCTTATTTCCACCCGAATGACCCTTGAACTAGCTAACTGAGCAATTTGTACATCGGCTGGAATTGCAAGAGATGTCTTTGTTCCAGTTGGAAAGTTTACATTCCTTGACAATTTCGTCATCGTTGATTATAAAATTGATCCTCGTGTCCCTCTCATCTTGGGAAGACCTTTCTTACGGACCGCTCGTGCTTTGATTAACGTTCACGGAGAAGAAATGATTCTCTGTAACGGTGACGAAAGATTAATCTTGAATATGAGACATGATACTTCAAGCTATTCTAACAAGCTTCACAAAGAATCAATCAACATGATTGATTTCTGCAATGTTTCATATGAGGATTATCTTGAAGATTTGTTTGCAACAAATCCTAAGTGCCAATCCTACTTTTTCTTCTCATACCGTATTTAACTTCACCAGAATTAACAATCATTAAGTGGCAGTACCACTTCTTCCTTCTCCTGATCCCCCCCCCCCCCCAAATTTGCTCGAGAGGTTGTGTTTTCTCCCCCGCACCCCCCGAATGATAACCCCCCCGCCCCCAACCCCCTCTTAATTACATTTCCACAGTGAAAATGATGATCTGCCTTTTTGAAATCGAATCCGGGATCTTAAGAGAATTAGAATATTTGCTTACCATTAAACAAAAATTACCCCGACCCCCCCCTTTTACAACCCAAAGGGGAAATAAAAAAAAAATGAATCCTATTCTCGAGATTTGGAAGATGAGGGTAATCTTGCAGATCCTAATAACGTTCTTGTTGATCATTCCCGAGATGTTCACCTAGAACATACTCTTGATATTCACTTCCACCATATATGATGATGTCCGATGATGATCTTGTTTGAACTGTGAGTCCGATAATGATGAGTTTTAAGATGATCCATTTGACACCAAGGAAGAAAAAAATCAAAGAGTCTAAACTCTTGATTGATGAACTTATCCTCCTAGATCAAGTGATTTCCTTCCTTTCCCCCGAGTGTGACTCAGTTCACTAAGAAGATTTTTATCCCGAGGTTGATGCAGCGTTAGGCCTTCAACCAATACGAGGACAAAGTACGGGTATACTCATTCATGAGAACCTTTTTGAAGTCACTATTCGAGTAACACCGGATAAGAATGAAAAGAAGATATCCATATCTAATGCTTCTTTAATTCTTGAGGATTTTAATCCTCCTCTTTATGAACTTCCTTTCCACAAAGAAGTTCCCGGGTCTGAAACTCTACTGTCGTTTTCATCCAAAAATGAGGAAAAGGTTTTCAACCCCGGGATTCTCACTTCTAAAGGAGTTCATACTTCTCTTCTCCCAGAATTATCTCATCAGGACTCTAAAGCTTTCAATGTCATTAATATTTTTAAAAGCCCGATGGAGATTTTTCCTTGCTCTTATAGAGAGGACATCTGTGTTTTGGATGTTCTGTGTCTCCATTTTTATCCCCCATGAACAACTCAATTCGAGGGGACGGATCAAGCTAAGTGACCTTAAACAAGCGCTTCGTGGGTGGCAACCCATGCTTATCCTAATATAATTATAATAGTAGTAATGAATAAGTGTGTTGTAAGGAGGCTCGCCTCTTCCTTTCTCGTGTTTCGTGTTTTGTGTCCAGGATTGCCCCGAATTATGAAGCCTCTTGTGCTCGTGGTTTTGTCCTTCGTTCACTCGAGCTTCAATCCTTTGCATAATTTTAGGAATCCAATATCCTAAATCTTATCGACTAACGTTTATCTTTGAGCATACTTAATAAATGGCTTTAGATTTACGTAGCGACCCTTCTTAAAACATTGAGGACAATGTTCAATTCTAGTATGGGGGGGATCTATCGATTTGATTGTGCCTGCAGTCATTGTTTTCACGTAATCCTGTTTTTACCATCAAAATTCCAAAAAAATGAAAAATTTTAAAATTTTTCAAAAATAAAATAAGTGTTTTGTCACAATTTTGACTTTCCTGCTGGGTAGAATAAGAATAAATTTTGACTTGATCGAGCGTGTTGAGCTCTAGCTTGTTCCTTAACTTTTAGACTAAGCATTCGCAGATCTTTTTATTAAAGATTTTAAATTTGCGAAGAACGAGAAATGATAGAGTTAATTATGAGTTAGATGCTAAACAAGGATTATTTGAAAATCTTACAAGCTCATGTGTGTAATTTGTGGCTTTTTCTCTCATAAACTCCTAACCAGACTAATAATACGTGCTATTTTTGAAAATTAAACTTAAATCAATAATTTTTGAAATGTAGTCAATAACATTTTTGTCTTAGTTCTAATTTGTACTTAAATTTTCTAAAAAGAAGTCTTCTCTATATACCGTGATATTAAGTTAATTATTATTAAAAAAAATGATGATGACGTAATAATATAAATTGTGGGCTGATAAAAGTTTACTGCCTCTTGCCGGCTCACAACCGATGTGGCAGTCTTCAAAAGAAAACCCATAGTAAGAATAATAATCCGAGACTGATAAAAGTTTGCTGCATCTTGCCGGCTCACAACCGATGTTGCAGCCTTCAAAAAGGTCGAGGGTTTCCTTTGTTAAAAATATAATTATGATAAGTGTGATATATGTGATTTAATAAATAAGTGTAGATTTATAAAAATGGTCAAAACGGGGCTTTTCAAAACTTATGATTCTTTAATTTCCCTTGATGAACACTTAGCTACTTTTCGAGGTAATTAGTCGAGGGGGATTGAGATTCTTGGTTTTCTAAAGTGTTTACTTATTTAGCCGCAAGGTTGGGATGAGCCTGAGACGAAACTTCGTTTGCAGGGGATGATCTCGCCTTTCAACTCATTATTCTTCGGTGGAGGTGATAGCATAGAAATTTTGCAAAACGTTGATCCATGGTTGAAATTAGAAATAAGCACATTCACCTAAGATATAATAATTGCCGGAAGCGAAAAGTTCACAAGTTACAAGTATGAGTAGTGTTAGCATCTTAACTTATATTTAATGTGATTTCGTTCTTTAGTCTTAGTTTGGACAAGTGGACATTCATAAAGGACGATGAATTTATCTTTTTGGGCATTTTAGGATTAAAGTGCGTCTTGTTCTATGACCCTAAAAGTTATGAAAATAACAAAAGTCAAACATGTTAGTTAGTTGTTTAAGAAGAAAAGTACAAAAAATGAAAAAATGAAAAAATACAAAAATATGTATAGGAATAAGTGTGAATAATTAAAAATGATCAAAACAGGGCTTAAAAATGGTCAAAACGGGGCTTTTCAAAACTTATGATTCTTTAATTCCCCTTGATGAACACTTAGCTACTTTTCGAGGTAATTAGTCGAGGGGGATTAAGATTCTTGGTTTTCTTAAGTGTTTACTTATGGCATTGCGTGAGGACACGGCAATATCTTAGTATAGGGGATTTTGGTATGTGCTTAATTACACATACCTTTTGCCTATAAAACCGTGCCTAAAATGACCAAAATATACCAAAAATACATTGTATTTGTGTGTTTTGTGATTTATGATTGTGCAGGTAACAGATATTCATTAAAGGACAAAAATCAAGCCAAAACGGACAAAACGAGCACGAGAATAGAAAAAGCGTGAAAAGTCAAAAGGTCAAAGTCAAAGTCAACCAAAAAGTCAACAAAAGTCAAGTCAAAGACAAAGCCGAAAATGAAGAAATCTTAAATGGGCTAACCCGTACCCATTTAATGGGCCGGGTCAGCCCATTAAGCCTTCATTTATAAAGCTTTAACTTTAAAAAGTCCATAAACCCTTAAAACCTTACCCGGCCCAAACAATAACCCCATTAACCCCTTAACCCCGTTAACCCATAACACCATATAATACCTTACATCGTTAGTCCTCAAGGACTAACATGGTTAGTCCAAAAGGACTAACGATGCAACAACTTGCCAAAAACAAAGCTAACCCTCGTTACCCAGTTCATACCAAAACCAATTCCCGCTAAAGCCTCTACCCCACTATTCACCCATCGTTTTCCTTCAACCCTTCTCCCCAGAACGTCTCTTTCCCATCCAACCCCACCTCACTAAATACCAAAGGCTACCTTGGAAATCCTCTTAATCCTCATTCGTCTATGAAAGAAGACAAAGAACCAAGGGTTGTGATGATATGACTTGGAGACCAAGCAAAATGGAAGGCTAGGATTCATTTTGGACTTCTCTCACACAAGAAACACACCCTTGTTTCTCTCACAGAAGAAACACAAGTGAAGACCCCAAGACTTAGTTTTTTTTATAAATAGGACCTTGTAAGCCTTTCATGGCATCTAGTTTTTAGTTAGTTAATTTTTTAGCTTATATTTAAGTCTTTTTAGCTTATTAAACTGTTTTTTAAAGCTTTGTACTGTTTTATTAAGTTTAATGAAATCCAAGTTTTTATGTTAAAATTGTTTTTAAGTTAATGCTTTTATGTTTTAATACGTTTGATAAGCTCACAATAGCTCTTTTTTATCTCATACTTAAGTTGTTAACTCAAGCACTATAAGTTTTTCAATAACTTATAGTGTTTAAGTCATTTACCAAAAATCACTCAAAAAAAAGCTAAAAGTGGATGATAAGCCAAACCTGGATGGGCTTATGGGTTTCACTAGCTTGTCTTTGACAAGCTAGAGCTTGTAGATCAGCTTATTGTAAGCTTATTTGTCCTTGTTTAGAGCAAAGGGTTTTGTAAGTCCTTACTTTTCATTTTTTAGCTAAATTGCTTATTTCCTTATTTACTACTTATCTTTGCTTACTGTTCCTTATTAGTGTTGCTTATACCTTATTTATGCTTGCTTATTACTTACATGTCATTTGCTTGTGTCTTTAGATAAAACCGCCTTTTACATTATTCTAAATTGCTATTCTTGCCTGCTTATTTAATTGCTTATTTCTGAGTCATAGTTGCTTATTTGTCTTCATTTTACATTGTGCATAATCTGTTTTGAGTTTGTTTAAGTTTTCTAAGCCTGTTATAAGCTTAAAATGGTTTTTTACTTTCTTAAGGGGTGTTTGGCACTAGCAGTATTAACATTAGTTAATACTGCTTGATGTCTTTTGACCTTTAAGTCAACTTTGAAAAGCTCAAATTATGTTTATAAGTCATCTTAGATAAGTTTTGAAAGCTTAAAAATCATTTTTTAGGTTTTTAGTAATCATACTTTGAATCTGTGGAGTTTTGGTTTAAATTCATAGCTTATTTGCTTATGATTTGAATAAGAGCTTGCAAGTGTTGTTTTCCTTACTTGTTTTATGTTTCTAAATGCTATTAGTAAAGAGATGGCAAGTATGCTTTAGTTTAGTAGTTTTGGTTAAAAACTCTCAAAGTAGTTTTCTTTTAGTTTCAAAGTTTCAAAAAGCCCTTTTTCAATCATAGATTCAGATAAGTTAAAGTTAGATTTAGAATTTGAAATTTCTTAGACAAGCTTCTTAGTTGTCAAGCTCAATCTATTTTAGCTTAAATATTAGTTTAGAGCTTATTTAATTAGCTTAAAGTAGGTCTGCACTTTGCTTTTTATCTTTTATTCAAAACTTGAAAAAACCAAAAAGATAGGATTTTAGTGTAAACAGCTTTTTCATAGGCCTTTTTCATAGCTTATTTGATTTTCAAAATGATTTTTGATTGATGATTTAGATAGCTTATTGTATAAGCTTTACAGTGCTATAAGTCCCTAAGCCATAAGGATCTATTCACCAGCTTAAAATTAAGCTAGAAAAGTGCCTTTTTTGCTGTTTGGTTACTAGTTTTGAGAAATAAGCTCATTTGCTTTTCTAAGCTCATGGCTTATTGAATTTGCTTATCTTGTGTTTCATCTTGCTTATTAGGTTAGGTTTTAAGTTTTGTTATCTTATTTAGCTTAGGGTAGAGCTTATTTAAGCTTATTAGCACTTTTAGTTCAGGATATAAGGTTTAAAAGCCTTTAAGTGATTATGTCATTTTAAGCTTAGTTTAGCTCATTTTGTTAGCTTATTTCTGATTCTTAGTGCTTATTTAGTTTAGCCTTAAGATTGTTTCTGCTTATTTGCTTTTTCTTTTTGCTTATTGTGTCTAAAAATGCTTAACAATGAGCCTTTTAGTCTCTTAGAATTAAAAAGCCAAGTCTGTCTCCTTTTAGAGCTTATTTCCTGCTTATTTTAGGTTTTTATAAAAAGTATTTCACAAAAGTTGCTTATTTTTATGTCTTAAAGACTTTTGAAAAAGAAATTTTCAAAAAATAAAAAGCTTAGGAATTAGGGAAGTCAAGGGTGAGCAAGGCTCGAACCCTTGACCTCAACCCAACTCCCAAGCCTTTAACACAACACACACTCACCAACTGCCCTGGAGACTTTTTCATTCTATACTTGCAACATTTAATACTTAATATCATTTCACAGTTTTAAGCTATAAGCCATTTTCGGCTTATTTTCAGCTTATTGAGAAAAGTTGTTGGTCCCATTTTATTTTTCCTATGATTAGCATAGTTAAAGGTACTTTTCACAATTTTTTCAAAATTTTCCAAATTAGTTTAGTATTTTTAATTAATTTTTTAGATTAAATTTGTTTTTAATTCATAATAAATAATATAAAAGTCAAAAAAATAAAATTCTTTTTTCTAAAATTTTCTTTTATCATTTAGGACTGTTAAAAATTAAATTTGCTTTTGTAGGGTTAAATTTGTAGAACTTAGGTTTTTAAAGAACGGGATTTGAATCCCGTTATCGTTTTTCGTGTTTTAGCTTTAATTGCTTTAATTTTAGGTTTACCTTTACTTGTTTTTTGTATTTTATTTATAGAAATAGATTCCAAATCAATCATTGACCATTCAAAACACGCGATCATGAACGTAACCTCGATTTTTCATTCACGCCTCGTCGGGAAACGACCCGGGAAGGTTTTTTAGGATTTTTACTTTGGGTAAAAGTAATAACTCTTTTAAAAAGCCTCTTGGAATTTTATTGATTGATAATTTTATTTATCCTCTTATTATTATATATTAATATTTATTATATATATATATATATATATTATATAGTAAAAGGTGATTAATTTTATACGTGTCAGGTATCCAGTTGAAACTTTTTGACTGACTCGAGTTCGGGTCGACCCGATTGACCCGAATAATTTTTTTTATTTTTTCTTAATATAAATTTTATATATTTTCTATATAAACGAGTAAAAAAGGAATTTTTTTTATATTTTACCACATATCTGGGTCGACCCGAACCCGAATTAACCTGACCCGAGTTGACCCGACCCAAATTGACGCGAACCTGACCAACCCGACTCGACTAACACCCCTACC
Source organism: Tanacetum coccineum (assembly GCA_026074375.1). Classification (NCBI taxonomy): domain Eukaryota; kingdom Viridiplantae; phylum Streptophyta; class Magnoliopsida; order Asterales; family Asteraceae; genus Tanacetum; species Tanacetum coccineum. The sequence goes on from BQNB010147380.1 coordinate 10,409, forward strand.
TAAAAGTTATTGCTATCTCCAAGAGGCTGTGGTCATGTCGGGTTGCAAAATGACATGTTGGGTTGAAATTTTTTTTATTATGTTGATAAATAAGATCGAAAAAAAACTGGACCGGACCGGACCGTAACCGACCTTGGCCAAAACATCGGACCGAAGATCGGACCGAAATGGTCCGGTCCGGTTCGGACTTTGGTCCGACAAGACATAATTATCGGTCGACCGAAAATAAGGAAAAGGATGGACCAAGGTGGACCGGATCGAATTCTCGGTCCGGTTTGAGGTCCGTTTCCAACTAGAGAAGGGTGTTTTTGGTGCCATGTAAAAATCTCATGCCATGGTAAAAAATGTATATTTTATTCCTTTGGATTAAAAGGCAGGATTTCCTGCAATAAATGCCTTTGTAATACCCGCCCCGACCCGATTTTATTCGGGTTGTTTTTGGGTTTTTGTTGTTTTTTGAATCGCACTTACCCGTTCCCTCTTTTTTTAGATCTCATTTATCTCTCTCACATCTTCTCTCTCAAAACACGTATTTGTTTCTTTGATACGTGTCCTTGTTCATCACCTACCTCTTCATCTCTCTTACTCTCTCTCTAAAAAAAGAGAGCGAGAGATTATAGCAATGGTGCTCTCTCTCTCTCTCTGTGGCTACATGTTGGGTTAGGTAACTTTGCCATGGTGGTTTTGTTGGGTTCTTACTGCTGATGAGACTATATGTTGATTGGTTGTATGCTTGGGTTTCTCAGACTCATACTTTCAATAATATGATTTTATTATGGGTTGTGACGATTTTATTGTGGTGTTGTCACAATTGTTCAAGTTCGGTTCTTCACTGAGATTATTTGCTTTTGGGGTTAGTAAGTTCTTAATTTTGATTTAAATTGTGTTGGCCCATTCTTGGTTTCTGTTTTTGGTGATTAAATGCAAAAAAAAACACCATCTTTGATTCTTGGGGTTTCTATGTGTGATTTAGTTAATGGTTGCTAGAAGAGTTGTTCTTTTAGGTGTGATAAATTAGGGGGAAACTTAGTTTACCTATTTTGGTAATTTTTTTAGCATGTTAAAATTGTATGAGGCTGATGAGACTCTTTAATTTGTTCTTTCTGCGTGGGATGGACGGATGGTTGAGTGCGAGAATCTCTCGCCTCAGCAACCTCACAATGCTTAAAATTAAGATTTTCGGATCGGGCTTGCTTATACTTTGGGCTTATGATTCTTTGATGTCACCGATCATTTCGTTGCCGCTATCCATGGCGTGTGACAATAGTGATCAGCCGCCCGCATATGCTTATGTTGCCCTTTCTTGATGCTTTGCTGATGTTGCCTTGCATTTCCTTACGCTTGCTATGGTGAGTGGATTTGAAAGTTATGGTTGTGTGTGGTTTACGTGTTTTTAGTGGCACGAGTTTCAAAAACAAATAAATGGGAAAAGGAGGATGTCAACCCACATTTGGCTTATGTTGTGCAAATATGAGTTGCTTATTGCATTTTTTATTAGTTTTTTATGTGATTAGAATGATGGTGTTAGCATTTTATGGGCTGTGTTGTGTGAAATCGGCCCGTACCTTGGCGGGGCAGCACGTTGTCGTGCTTGCAGCCATGGCGGGTCGCATACCTTTTTCTTCCGTCCCATAATATATGTTATGCAAGTAATGCTACGTTTTGTTGACGCTTGGTTAGCACCGTATGATTATACAGTGTTTTCTAACTTTCCATTGTGGGCGATGATGACACTGTTACCTTTGTGGTTGACGGATCGTGTTGTGTGAACTCGGCCCGTAGCTTGGCGGGGCAGCACGTTGTTGTGCTTTCGTCTGACACTCATAAATCTGAGGCCGAGTTTTTTGGAAACCGTAATTATTGCATTTGTCCGTTAAACTGATCATACATTGCTTATCGAAAAGTTTTCAAAATCTGTAATCCAAACTGCTTATGCTTGGTTTTGCTCATTGTGTGTTTTTAAGCATACCATAAATGAATTTTAAGAAAGACCACATATTGTGTTTTTTTGGTAGTTTCTTATCGGAATCTGTCGCCTATTGAAGTAAACGATCTATCCTTTGATAAAAAAACTACTTGTAAGAATAAAAGAGGTCGTGATGCTGAAATGAAAATGTGGGCAAAATCGATTCTTTGGAAAGCTGATATGTATCTTGGCTCTTGGCTGGGCAATTTAGATGGCAATTGCTACGTTAAAAGGTAGCATTCGCAACTGTGATTGCAGCCATGGCTTATTAGCCCAAAGTATGTTCGATCATAATATATCTGAGCCTTCTTTTAAATTTACATATATGTTGGTATTGTCTTTCGGTTTGTGCTAATAGTTTGTCATAGTAATTTGTGCCCCGCGTTTTGGTTCCACAAGGAGCACTGTTGAGTGAAAAGTGCCAGGCTCTTTTGTTGAGGTCTGTTACACTTGGTCATTTTTTATCTTTTTAGTAATTCAAAAGTCAAAAATATTAACGGCTATGGTGGATGATTTGACTCAAATAAGCTCATAAGTCGAAAAATAAGCTGTAAGAAAAGTATTTTTTTGTTTGTTTCAATTTTGGGGTTTTGATAATTTCGTTATTTGATACATTTACTTTTTGTATGAGGTGAGCCTAATAATTTTTTAGACTTGCAACCATTGGACAAAAAAGTATTTCAAAACAGATCCAAAGACTTCAGCTAGCAGGTTCTTACAGATATATGGCTTTATTCTGTTATATGATTAATCATAAATTGTTAGAGTTAAGTACCTACAAACTAATGCTTGCTTTTATTCTTTATAATTGATGCAAAACATGTTTTTGGGTGACATGTATCATCATCCACTGGGTCGACAAATAGAGGTATGCATCACTCTCTCATTCCATGTAGTGCAACTATTTATAGTTTAAGGAAAAATTATGAAAACGAGGCGCCGGGTTAGATAATTGATCAATATCTAACCTGGCGCCCCATTCATTTTTAAGTGCATAACCTCAACTTGATAATCTTATAAGCCCAAAAATACGAGCTTATAAACTTTCAATTTTTACACAAGCTCGCTAGGAAATAGTGTGTGGATTTACCCTTCAAATACCATACTTTCTTTTGGGATGACGATGAAGAACTTGAACATATTAGGAGGGTAAGAACTGTTAAAATTGATATCATGAAGTTGCTCTAAAGATTCAAGATCTGTCAGTCTAATCTTGCGAAAGCGTAATGCTCATTTATTTACCTTTTTAGGAATATGGTTCAGGTCGCATGCTTACAAGTGAAATAAAAAAGATTTTGGAGGAATGTCTTATCAAAATCTGTGAGCCTGTAAGATTACAAGCATAGCAATTTGGTTTCTTTAAGGGATTGCCTGCCCTTGATTTCACTAGTGCGGCACTGGAATTATTTCCCAAATATGAGCAAATAAGTAGTCACGGTGAGTAATCCCAAACACCCCCATAGCGATAGGTTATGCATGTTATTTTCAAAAAATGATATATTTATGTTTGTTTAAGGTTTTTAAATACACATAGGTTGTTGTTTCCGATATTCAAACTATCTCTTGAGTCATAGCAGCCTGCTTAATCTAACAGGTGCTATATATGTTACAAATGAGATAATCAGATAATGTACTCCAAAACGTTATTACAAACACCCTTTTAGGTTTTTAGATGAGCGTATAATATCATAGGTAATGAAAGAGATTGCCTGCTCAATGAATGACTTCTTAAGGCTACTAAAAGCATATTTGTGTTCTTATTTTTGAGGTTTCTACTCATATGCCAGACTCCTCTATTATTTATTCCAAATTGTGAATTGTCGTGTGTTCGCACATTCTGTAAAATGACAGGGTTATCCCTGTCATTATTGGAAAGCCTTGGTGGAATGCAAACAAAGAAATGTAACATATCTGACATAGCTTAATTGTGAAGTATAGATGGTAGTTGCTCTATGTTTTCACTTTCCCACATCATCATACACAGGTAGACGGAGAAGGATCCTTATTTAGGTTACCCGCTCAAGCCTTTTTAGCTCTGGTGTATCGCCAGCCGGTATTCCCTCCACTTAGTTGCAACATATTTGATTACCATAGTTTTGGAGAACTTTTTCCAAACAGTCTTCCTTGATAAGAGAAAGGCAACTTACGATTTGTACACCATCAAATTTACTCTATACATTACTAATTGCAATTACACGCGAACATATTATGATGATGATTGTGCTTTAAACCGTCCAACATATCCAACAGCTTACTCATGTCAGATTCTCATATTACATATCACACGTAATAACCAATAAATATGAAGTAATGTCACGCTTGAAACGGCATTGACCTTTTTATTAACCATGCATGCATTTAAAATTACAAGCGTACAGTTACTCCAAAACTATGGTAAACATTGAAACTTTTGTATATAAATATCATCTTTAAGTGAAAGCTTTAGCTCTCAAGATACCCATAGATACTCTATCATCACATAAACATTTATATAAACAATTTGCAGGTATCAAAAGCACTCTTTAAACACTATTGATGACGTTTTTGCGTGGGGCCCAAGCGTGGCATTGGCGGGTATGATTTGCTCTCTTTCTTTCTGATTATAGTCTTTGGATAAAAAAATAATTAGGAAAATCCTTGAAAATGATGTTAGCTTTTAAGTTAGTTAAATTGGTAATTTAATTTCATCTCAAAATTGCATTTCGAAATTTAATTCAGTATTTGGAAATTTGTTTTGGCCATTTACCATGTTAACCTATAGGTTCAACTTTTTGTGTTAATTGTGGTTATGATTTTTGCAAGCGTGTGCAACATTTTTCAAAGAACGTTGGAGTCAAATTACAAGAAATAAATGTGTTCTATTTAAAGAACGCGCGACTCTAGGAGACGAGCTACGACTACACTACAGGTGCCTGAAAACGTGTGACACAAACAAGACAGCCCTGCAAATGTGTCGTGACACCAGGTAGTACCAACTGTCCATAAACAACCCACTTTATGTAGAATTTTAAGTTGTTTGGTTGCTAACATTTTAACCAGAAAAGTGGTGTCAAAATCTGTTTCATGACAAAAGTCGCCATGTTATTGTAAAGGGATGAAAAGGTATCGTTCCAAGTGGATTAGCTAGGAACAATTATGCACCAACTATAGGAAGCAATGTGGCTCCATTGATCCTATTGTGGCTCCATGGATCCTAACAGTTATGTAGTGCCTTCATTCGAACCTTTCGAAACTAGAAATCATTATATAAGCAGTTTTTTAATGTATACGCAATTCTATAGTGGTCTTGACGTAAAACCCCGCACTCCGCAGCAGAGCGCGGATTAAAAACCTAGTTTTGGAAAAAACATGTTTCTATTAAATGGACTCGACCCTTTTTAATTTTTCAATATTTAACTTTTTAACACAGCTTTGTAAATACCTAACCCTTTTTAATTTTTCAACTTTTAACTTTTTAACACAGCTTTGTAAATACTTGTACCACTCTCACACATGAACCACAACGTCTTGATTGACAGGCGTGTGACATACAATTGGCCACTGTACCAAAAGCATTGGGTGTAGTTGCACTCAACAAACTCGTAATGTAATTTTAGCACAGCCTTCAAAATTAACGAGACGGCCATGCTAAATAGAAATGGTTTTGGCTTGTTAAGAAAAAGAGTTTTAGAAAAAAGCTGGTCACCGTAAAATGATGTCTTCAAAACAAATCTCAAACCTTTTTCTCATTTTCTCGGAGGTAAATTTTTTGACTGTTGCTATCTGAACCACCTAACCCAAAGAACCCCTTATGTTATCCGAAGCTATTGAGATGTCAACAAACAAAATTTAGACCATACTTTATGTTTAGCTTTGTTCCTGTCTTTTGTTTAATATGTTTCTCAGATCATGTATAGCCTGATATTAGATCTAAAAACAATCAAAGTCAACGACAACAACAATCTAGTTAAAGAAAAAAACAAACCTTAAACAACAGATCCACATATGTATAACCAAACACACAATATACCCATGACCAACAAACAAGTTCTGAAGAAATAATGATATTATTAACCAGAATCATAACCTCGAA
>BQNB010147382.1:0-16446 GCA_026074375.1 Tanacetum coccineum
TTTGTGTATGCCCAAGATCAGAGTAAAATAAAGCACAAAACTGACACTGCTGTGACAATATTTTTTTTGGAGAGAAGCTCAGGTTATTAAAAATTGATTGAATATGAAATACTGCTATAAATAGTTATTTAATTTTCTAAACGATTCCTGTTCGTGAAAATCTCAAGGGATTTTTAGTACATATGTGAAATCTATAGATTTGTCCTTCACTGTATCGTAAAAGAATATGTGACGCAATATGATCCATGTTTTTAAAATTCTTATGCTTGTGATCTTTCCAAAGACAAATTTCTCATGTTTTGTAGTTGCGTTTAAACACAAAATACAATTGCTATGAATATTTATGAATTCCTATATATATGTTTCCTATGGATATTCTCTAGGTGGATTGTCTTTTTCGAAAGGCATGGCTGAATTAGGGCGGTTTAAGTATTGGCCAGTTACAAGGAGACCATATGAGAATAAATGTTTATTTCACTTTCAGGTCATATTATATATTATGAGTGTATAAAAATACGTACATTCTACCATGATCCACCAATCTTCAAAGTACAGACGATGGAATTACTAATGAATAGGATCTTCATTGTCGTTAGTTAAGACCTGTTTGTAAGAAAAATATAAGATTCTAGGTCTCTTGGATGAGCACACCCCAACATGTTTGTATCTGATCCGTAAAAATAACGGTAACAAAGATAGCATTAAAGAGAAAATGTTGAGAAAGAAATTAATGTGTGCATGAAACTTGGTTAAGGCAGTTGCTAATCCAATATTCACGATGGTAAAATAGGTTGAGTACTCCTAAATCCATAGAGGAATTCATGCATGAGAAACCAACATCCCATGATGCCATGATCCACGTATGACGTATCCATCATGGAGAGAATTCCATGTTTCTTTTAATTTTACTATTATAAATAGCATGGTCGAGCAAAAGGTTATTACCTCAAAGAATCCAAAACAAGGACCAATCTTTAAAACTACTAGAAAGGCACTGAGTGAATTTGGCGTTGAGAGAGTCTTTCAATATAGACCACTACCAGTTACTACCAACCTCTTTCACTCAGTGACAACCATGCTTTGACACTAACTAATCTCAAATTAGTGATCACCATTTTTATGTAACTAGTATACGTGTGTGTTATTAGTGACAGAAAGCATCACAGTTTTATGTAACTAGCTCATGTAGACTAAATACGAAAGACACACAAATTGAACCTGTAGATTCACACGAAAACCAGGAACAATTCTTCCAAATATCGTTGACTTCACGAATACTGTTAATCAGGATACTTTCCAAAATTGGCGTAAAAGACTGGTTTTTCTAGCACCACAATACCATTATTAAATAGGTCAAGAAACTCGAAACAGGCGTAAAAGACAAACGAGCCGGACACTGGCCCAAAAATAATGTCCAATAAAAATGGAAAAAATATAAAAAGGTAAATAACTCATAAACAAAGTCCAAGTTATGCTAATTTTAGTGAACCCCCTTTCTTTCACATGGTCTTAGGCCTTCGAAAACAAAATAACATGTTCCTCAATGCTCGGGCCTGGATCACTAGCATACCTTCGTGTCACTAGCTAGATCAAAATCAGCATACCTTATATTTGTAATGAGATGTACTAGCTAGTGGCCATGTTGCCATTCAAGAAAAAGAACTAATGGCCCATTTAATAATCAAATCGTATTTTTTGGTTGTATACCTGACCAAATTGTGATGAAACATTTTTTAGATTGCCGGTGTTGTCAATAATAGGAGTATTTCTTGTGCAAAGAATGAACAAAAGGACATATATGGGATATATGTCTAATAAGCAAAAGGTTCAATGAGGATACAAAACATTAATTCACTGATCATACTTAGTACTTACTAACCCTAAAAGACAAAGATTCTAGTTATGACACCAAAAATGCTAAGAATTGACATACGGTGACAATGTTAAATGTATATCATGCATGACTTCAGTGAAGATCTCTTCTTTGCAAGGGAACGTTTGACCACCCATAGGATGAGCATAGCCAAACTCCTCTTCTGAAAGGCTCAACAAAGTCTGAAATGAAGGATGTTTTAGATACGACAATGGAACTATATATCGATTTCTATTACTTTCACCCACATATACTGAGAAACAGCCTTTTGGTACATCACGACTCTGCCGAGGATATTAGAAATGCCAGACCCCCTTTCATCGCATGGATTTTGAAAATCTATGGGTTCCCATGATCACGGTTTAAGTTAACCTCGAAAATTAGTAACTAACTGATGGCAGAAAGGAGACACTTTTGAGTGAAGCACAAGAAGTTGAGTGTTCATGTAAAATCGGTATTGGTATAAATACTGGTCTATTTATTCACCCAATCTGAAGGTGAAACTTTCAAGGGAATAGAAGGCGTCAAGTTCTATAAATTCATTTGGACACTTCAGAGCATACATATAAGTCTGTGACGAGCTTTTCTAAAGGATCTAGTATCTTAGAAGTTTTGGTACATCAAAATGTATTCTACATGGTACGTATCACGTTATATTACCATGAATAAATGAAATATAATTGTTTTGTCATATATGGATGAGACTTGTCTATATTTGGGCCATCTTGGATTATAGCAACTACGAACGAACCCAACGCTGATATTCTAACCTGATTTATTAAATATAAACTGTTTGCAAGCATGTTGTTAATTCTAGAATTAATATGTATTTATCAAAGGTACAACTATGTATCTCTTGAAGTTCCATCTGTACGTTATTTGTACTTATGCTAGACTACTCAGGCAACAGCTAAAACTAATTAATCATATATGTAGACACTTTTGAGATAGAGTGGTAATTTGTACAACTGAATCACATAAATTATTTCGTACACCATTGTGTACGATATCAACTAGAAATGGAACAACTAACACAAGATGTTGAGTCATGTTCGTGGCTTTATACTTTCAGTATTCTAACTCTAATTGTCTGCTAAATCAACGAGTTTGAGTTAATCACCAAATTCGTTCGGGTAAGGATCCTCTCTTAAGCTGTCTACAACTTGACTAATCATGTTAAAAAAATATTAACCATTAATTAGATTAATAGTCAAAATTAAAAGATGGTAAATTTTTATGTTTTTTCTGAAAAAAACGGCTAGTTTGTTTGGGTCCAACGGCTCCTTTTTTTATCCGTTGCATTTATTAGAAAAAAACTGTATAACTCGGCTGGTATGCTCGGCACGACACCCTACAGCCATGTACGCTTTCGGGTTCGTGTGTTGGGCCGAAACCCAAACCGGGTAATCACAACCCGCTGGACAATCCGCTAGACAAACCGCAGGACCAAAATGACGGTTACAAAGGCAGTTAAATAACTGTCAATTGACAGTTATTTCTCAAAGGACATGATGGTTCATTTCTGAACCGACACGACTTTTACTTGTACCTTTTCATGTAATATAAATAGGAAGACGATTTGTAAGAACAAGTATGTATGACAGATTCTGTAAAGTTATAGCAAGATTCAATAGCAAGTTTATTTCTGGTATATTTTGATTTCAATCTTTGTTTTTCCGATCCAAATCAAGTTTTTTCCACCTTTGGCATTCACAGCAAGGTTTGAATAAACCGATATCATCAAATACAATTTTAAAAAGATTCTGCGTTTTTTTCTAATCATCAAAACCACAATTAAAACCCGTTTTCGGACCAAAACAGTTTGCAAAGAAAAAAAATAAACACAAATCGAAAATTCATTTTTGTGTTTACAATAGGCGAATCCAACGATCGCTACCAGGCGATTGAATCACCGGCAACAAAGGGATTCATCCCTTGCAAACCTTGTTGTCAAGAACAACATTAAACCGAAAAAACACAAACCCAGAAAGGGAAGTCATCATCAAACGGGCACCAATCAGAATCAAGAAGGAACAAACAAACCTGATTCTGAAGGAGATAAAGAACCGCACACCAAATCGATTCATAGAATCAATTCGAATTAGCAAGAAAGCCCCAAATCTTAGGCGGTTGGCAAGATCCCCAATTTGCGAAACCTAGTTTTTTGCACAAACAAATCAGGAGTGTGTGGTTACTACACAAGAAGAATGTGTAAAGAAACCACTTTAATACGGTGGACAAACCACCAAGGCAAGAGGAGCAGTTTGTAATCAAGAAAGAGAGAAAGCTGACATCTCCAAGAAAGAAAAAAAGGCACGGTTGTAACTTATAAGGAAAAAGAGGCGCAAGAGATAAGTAAAAAAGGAGTAGGGCACAACGGTTTTGTCAAATACCCATCAGGTTCAAAAAAAACCCTTCACCCCTTTTATTTTATTTTCTTTACAATTATACCCTATTAGTTTTGTTTTAGAAAATACCTCTTTTAAATATAAGTTAATATATCTTTCAACTTTTTTGAAAAATATATTAAAGTAAGCAAGATATAAAAAAAAACGAGTTTTGTTTTTTTTATCTAAAAGGAAAAATATTTTTTTACTTTTAAAAAATACAAATTAGCAAGATAAACCGAATCATTTGTGATTCATAGCAAGTCAAATCGAACCCTCTTTGTGGTTCATAGCAAGTCAAAACCAAACCCTTTTGGTTCACAGCAAGTTAAACCGAACCCTTAGGTTCTTAGCAAGTCAAAAACCGAACCCTTAGGTTCTTAGCAAGTCAAAAACCGAACCCTTAGGTTCTTAGCAAGTCAAAAATCGAATCCTTAGGTTCATAGCAAGATCCGAGCCTTAAGATTCAAATAGAAAGGATCAATTATTTTGATCAAAGCAAGAAATATCCAGATTAGCAAGTAGGTCTGGTAAATACAATATTGATTAGAAAATTAGTCAATATTAAGCCACAAGATTAGCAAGAAAAACCTGGTAGGTCAAGCTTGCATAACAAGCAAGAATTTTTGATCTTTTTGATCAAACACAAGAGCAAGAGAAACTTCATAGTTTCTATATAAGCAAGGTACAGAAGCAAGCAAGTAAAACAAGAAAGAATGACAGGAGGTGCATCAAGTAGTTCAGTACATGAACAAGGGAATGTTCCGCTTCAATGTCCCAAATTAACAGATACGAATTATACAACTTGGGCACTGATGATGGAAACAATATTAAAGGCATATGGACTTTGGAAAGTGATTGATGCAAAAAAGGAAACAGATGGCAAGAAAAAAACTGATGACGAGCAAGAAACAGCAATAGATGAGAAAGCAGAAAATACAACGAAAGGAATGATATTCCAAACATTACCACAAGACATGTTGATGCAAGTTGCACAATACACCACTGCAAAGGAAGTATGGAACTCAATCAAAGTTAAATATCTTGGAGCCGATTTAGTTCAGAAAGCACGTTTGCAAACTTTAAGAAGTGAGTTGGAAACATTAAAGACGAAACCGCATGAAAGTGCAAGTGAGTTTGCAGGAAAATTGAGTAGCATACAAGCCAAGTTTAAAAGCCTTGGGGGTACTCTGAAAGATAAAGTACTCGTAAGGAAACTGCTTAACTCAGTCCCAAAGAAGTTTCTACCGATCGTGGCGTCTATCGAACAATATCAAGAGATTGATACAATGCAATTTGAAGAAGCCGTAGGAAGAATAACAGCTTTTGAAGAACGACTCAAAAGCCAAGACGAACCAGAGAACAATTATCAAGACAAGCTTCTCATGGCAAATTCAAACAACAAAAGTTATGGTAAATGGCGAGGTAAAGATTTCAACAAAGAAACCGAGGAAAGCATGAAATGGAAGAATAATCCAAATGCACGTAGAGCAAGTACGAGTCAAGAAACTAAAGACAAAAGCAAGCTCAGGTGTTATGAATGTGGTAAGCATGGACATTTCGCGAAAGAATGCACGAAATGGAAACACAATAAATACAAGCAAGAAGAATCTCACCTCATCTATGACACTGACACGGAACCTACACTGCTTTAAAGTCAAGTGAAGAACACTAAAGATCTACGTCAGCGTTTGTGATTACGGGGGAGAATGTTGGGCCGAAACCCAAACCGGGTAATCACAACCCGCTGGACAATCCGCTAGACAAACCGCAGGACCAAAATGACGGTTACAAAGGCAGTTAAATAACTGTCAATTGACAGTTATTTCTCAAAGGACATGATGGTTCATTTCTGAACCGACACGACTTTGCTAACTGATGTACATTTCATGCGTAACTATAAATACGGAAAGACGATTTGTAAGAAACAAGTATGTATGACAGATTCTTAGAATTTTTATAGAAGATTCCATCGCAAGTTTAATTTCTGGTATGATTTTTGATTCAAAGCTTGTTATTCGATCCAAGAGATCAAGTTTTTTCCAACAATCGTGTATAGTACCCGATTGATGAGGGGCCAAAAACGCCTAATACCGCGAGCTCTAAAGTATTATAAGCATATGGATGCGATTAAACACACGCAATCTGATTCATATAGGCTAAAACTTGTTCACGACACAGGTGGCATATTTGGGATTGGAACCTCCAATCCAAAACATCAGAAATGAAAAAACCCAAAAGGTGGCTAATTTCTTGGCGGTCCAAACAAAACCATTGTTCAAATCTTCTTTTTGTTGCTGATAACTTAGCCCATGACCACAGACCAAGCACACGCATTCGGTGCAGTTTTTTTTACTTTCGGATTAACGTAGATGCAATGCAAAAACATATTTTTGATCTAAATAAATATAGATTGGTCCTTTTACCTATATAGGCTGTGGCTTTCCCTCTTGTACAATCTAACTTCTCGCTAGTATATTTGTTCTCTGATTTGTAACTACATATCTTCATCCAAAAAAACATAGATGAAGCAAATTATTTAAAGATTGGCTCTATGGGAAAGTCTGTTTATGGCGACTACGATAAAAAGATAAATTATGGATTTGAAATCTCCCGACCCATCTCCTCTGGCGAATGTGGCGACCAAAAAACTTTCTAAACCCTAACTCTAACCTGATCATTTTTGCTTAAATCTTACTTTGATCCTTGCTAGTTTGATATAATAAGATACTTTGTGTTTTATCATATAACACCACTCTATTGAGTGTTTTTAAGGGGTGTAGGTGCAATTCATTTTTTATTTTTTTTAAGGTTACTTCTTTTTCAATTCGTCTATGGAACTTGGGGTTACTCTCGAATCTTTTTTCCGATTCGTTTTTCATTAATAAAACTACTCGTTTACTGTGGTTCACATGATACTCATTAGTTTTTACAAGGTTTTAGATGATAGCTACAAGGGTTTAGGGTTACTATCCTAACTTCTTGTTTTGGTCTCCTTTTACTCTTTTCGGCTGTGTTTTCCTTTGAGATCATTGGTGATTAGGGCTTGTTTGAATTGTCGGCATTAGGTGTTCGATGGTCATTAGGTTAAATTCTAACCTTAACCTCTGTTAGGGTTTTCGGTGTTGAAGATTGCCATTGTCTTCTTGTTCTTGTGTTGTGGTATTCGACTAAGGTTTAAGTGTAGATTGCTGATTGGAGTGTGTGCTGCTCAATAGAGCTCGGTTTCTTGAGTCATAAAAGGGAGTGGGGGTTGGAGAGGGGTAAAGGAGGAGGATTAGTTGGGTGATGCTAAGGATGTTATATCACTAGCTGTGAGACTGATGAGCCAATAGTGAAGGAGAAGCAAAGTACATCGGTTGATACAAGTATTCCTATTGTTGAGAATACATGTTTGAGATCGTATCCACCCTTACCTATGCAGAGATCTACTCCGGCTGGTAATCTGGTATGTCTTTGTATGCTAATGTTTTTTGTGAACCGAGTAGAAAGGCTGGTAATCTGGTATGTCTTTGTATGCTAATGTTACTGCAGTAGTACCTGTGGAGTCTATTAGAGCTATAAGTGAAAGGTTTGCGAATACTGCTTATGGTTTCTTTTTGGGAAAGCTGGTGGCTTACCTCGTTGTTGCTAACTATGTTAGGAACACTTAGGGTTAATATGGCCTGGTTAAATCAATGTTTACCTCATCTACCGGGTTATTCTTTTTCCAGTTTAGCTCTATGGATGGTTTAAACGCAATGCTTGAAAATGGTCCATGGTTTATTCGCAATCATACGCTTATCCTTAAAAAGTGAAACCCGGATGGTGAATTTTTAAAGAAGATTTGTAAAAAGAAGATGTTGGACTGTTCTAGTTTGGTTAAACTCCATGGATGTCCCCCGTTATGACTTAGCGAGAATGGTTTGAGTGCATTGCTACAGGAAACTTGGTACTAACCTTTAATGCTTGACTATATACTCTAATTTATACTTCTCTATGTGCTTGCAATCTTGGGGGAGGTCAAGCTATACTAGAGCAATGATTGAGCTTCAGGCTGATGTGGAGTTAAAAGATACCATTGTGGTGGCTATGCTTAAACTCTCTGGGCAGGGGTTTTATAGGTGTAATGTTCAAGTTGAATATGAGTGGAAACCCCATAGATATGCTTGTTGTAAGGTCTTTGGTCATATTCAGGAGGAGTGTCCCAAGAATCCAGGTTTGGGGGTGGTGAAGAACTTGAAGAAGCCTAGCCATTCTTCTAGAGGTGTCCCGGTTGGTCCAAAAGTGAGTTTTAAACTAGCAAAAGAGTATAGACCTATTCTAAAAAAGCCTACTGCCAACACTAGCGGTATTAAAAAGAAAGGGATGGAGCCTACTAAGGAGGGTAGTAATTCAAACCTATTTGATGTGCTTAATTTGGTTGATAATGATGGGGGGACTTCAAATTTGGCTAGTAACGGGGCCAATTCTAGTGGCCTCTCGTTTTGGAATGTTGAAACTAGTAGTATTAGAACTACTCCTATTGTTGATAAAATTAGGAAGATTGAAAAGCTAATTGTGGATGGGAAACTTACTCTTATGGATAATGATGGTAAACCTCTAAAAAGGTTGATTATCCAAGTAATCATGATAGTGAGGATGAGGTTGAATCAGTTGATAATGATATGGCTCGTTCTATGGCTTCCGAAAGGGTTGGATTTGGCACTAAAAGTTTGCTGGAACAATGGAGTGGTTTCTTAATAAAATGATGACTATGACGAAGACCCATACGCTTGAAGATATGAAATGAAGGTCAGATCTCCTGACAAGATTCAGGATATATGCGAACATTGGATATTTAGAGTTCGAGGTCCAGGAAAAAATAGTTTCTTGTTTTCTTTTGTAGTCATCTTGTGTACCTTCCAATAAGGAAGTAGTCTTGCCTATGTAATGGACGGAGATGTGGTAATCACCCTCGTCCTTTGTACTTAAATGTTTTTTGGACCAATAAAATTTACCGGGGAAACACTTTATCCAAAAAAAGATAACAAGCTAAAATAAAAAAGATAGCATCTTGGTAGATACTTGAATGATTAGTATACTATTTTATTTTTCTGCAAGACCAAATATTATCATTGTCAATTACCCCATGTACACCTAAATAAATAGCTTTACATTGGTAAGAACGCCATGTTTTGTAAACATATAGATGACTAATCGTTTATTGTATATTGCTTATGAGGTCAATAAAGATCTCTTCCTTACATGGGATTGTAAGATGTCCCATATGATGAACATATCCAAACTCCTCTTCAGCCAACATGTATAGAAAAATGGACTTTTGGGTACATCTGTGACAGTTGAAGATGATTGGTATCGTCTACGGAGCTTATTATACCTAATTTTAGGAAATTTGTGTATGCCCATGATCAGATTAAAATAAAGCTCAAAATTGACACTGCCGTGACAAGATTTTTTTTGGAGAGAAGCTCAGGTAATTAAAAATTGATTGAATATGAAATACTGGCTAATGAAATAGTCATTTCACTGTTCTAAACGATTTTCGAGTGGTGAAAATCCAACGGATTTTTAGTACATATGTAAATCTAAAGATTTGTCCTTCACACTGTACGTAAAGAATATGTGACCCAATGATCCAAGTTTTTTAAAATTCTTATGCTTGTATCTTTCCAAAGACAAAGTTCTCCAAGTTTTTTCTGTTGCGTTTAAACACCAAAAAACAATTGCTATGAATATTTAAGAATTTCCTATACATATTGTTGTCTATGTATATTCTCTAGGTGGATTGTCTTTTTCGAAAGGCCATGGCTGAATTGGGCGGTTTAATATGGCCAATACAAGGAGACATTATGAGAATAAATGTTCATTTCGCTTCAGGTCATTTTATATATTATATTATGAGTGTATAAAAAAATGTACATTCTATCAATGATCCACCAATCTTCAAAGTACAGACGATGGAATTACTAATTATTAGGATCTTCATTATTTCCTCAGACATCGCGTTAGTTAAGACATGTTTGTAAGCAAAATATAAGATTCTAGATCTCTTGGATGAGCACACCCCAACATGTTTGTATGTGATCCGTAAAAATAACGGTAACAAAGAGAGCATTAAAGATAAAAATGTTGAGACAGAAATTAATGTGTGCATGAAACTCGGTTAAGGCGGTTGCTAATCCAATATTCGCGATGGTAAAATAGGTTGAGTACTCCTAAATCCATAGAGGAATTCATGCATGAGAAACCAACATCCCATGATTCCATGATCCACGTATGACGTATCCATCATGGAGAGAATTTCCATGTTTCATTAATTTTACTATTATAAATAGCAATGAAGCATAAAGGGTATGTAGCCTCAAAGAAACCAAACACCATCTGAAAACTACTGAAAGGCATCAGTGAATTTGGCGTTGAGAAGTATTTCAATATAGACCACCTACTAGTTACGACTAATCTCTTCACTCAGTGACAACCAGGCTTTGACACTAACTAATCTAATTAGTGATCACCATTTTATTAAACTAGTATAACGTGTGTGTTATAATTGACCTGAAAGCATCCACATTTATGTAACTAGCTCATGTAGACTAAATACGAAAGACACACAAATTGAACCTGTAGATTCACACGAATACCAGGAACAATTCTTCCCAATATCGTTGACTTCACGAATACTTATACTTTCCACAATTGGACTTTTCATATATTTCAAGACTAGTTTTTCTAGCACCACAATACCATTATTAAATAGTTCAAGAAACTCGAAACAGGCGTAAAAGACAAATGATCCGGACACTGGCCCAAAAATAATGTCCATTATAAATGGAAAAAATATAAAAAGGTAAATAACTCATAAACAAAGTCCAAGTTATGCTAATTTTAGTGAACCCCCTTTCTTTCACATGGCTTTAGGCCTTCAGAAGAAAAATAACATGTTCCTCAATGCTCGGGCCTGGATCACTAGCATACCTTCGTGTCACTAGCTAGATCAAAATCAGCATACCTTATATTTGTAATGAGAAGTACTAGCTAGTGACCATGTTGCCATTCAAGAAAAAGAACTAATGGCCCATTTAATAATCAAATCGTATTTTTTGGTTGTATACCTGACCAAATTGTGATGAAACATTTTTTAGATCGCCGGTGTTGTCACTAATAAGAGTATTTCTTGTGCAAAGAATGAACAAAAGGACATATATGGGAATATAAGGCTAATAAGCAAAAGTTCAATGAGGATACAAAAACATTAATTCATTGATAAAACTTAGTACTGCAGTTCCAACCCTAAAAGAACAATGATTCTAGTTTTGGTGACAACCAAAAATGCTAAGAATCTCATAAGGTGGACAATGTTAAATGTATATCATGCAGTTGACTTCAGTGAAGAACTCTTCCTTTTGCAAAGGGAACGATAAACCACCCCATAAGAATGAGCATAGCCAAACACCTCTTCTGAATGCTCAACAAATTCTGAAATGAAAGGAAGTTTTAGATACTACAATGTTACTATATATCGCTTTCTATTAATTTTCACCCCACATATACAGAGAAACAGCTTTTGGTACAAACAATGACCTGCCAGAGGATGAAAGATATTCCAGACTTTCCCCTTTCTTAGCAAGGATTTTTGAAAATCTATGGTCCCCATTATCACGGTTTTAAGTTAACCTCGAAAATTAAGTAAACTAACAGATTGATGGCAGAAAGGAGACACTTTTGAGTGAAGCACAAGAAGTTGAGTGTTCATGTAAAATCGGTATTGGTATAAATACTGGTCTAATTATTCACACAATCTGAAGGTGAAACTTTCAAAGGAATCGAAGACGTCAAGTTCTATAAATTCGTTTGGACACTTCACAGCATACACATAATTCTGTATGGAGCCTGTCTAAAGGATCTAGAATCTTAGAAGTTTTGGTACATTCCATGTATTCTACTTGGTACGTATCACTGTTATGTTACCATGAATTATATGAATATATTTGTTTTGTCATATATGGTGTCTTTGTCTATATGTGGTCATCTTGGATTATAGCACTCGAACGATCAAACGCTGATATTCTAACCTGATTTATTAAATATAAACTGTTTGCAAGCATGTTTTTAATTCTACAATTAATATGTATTTATCAAAGGTACAACTATGTATCTCGTGAAGTTCCAGCTGTACATTATTTTCACTTATGCAAAACTACCCAGGCAACAACTAAAACTAATTAATCATATATGTAGACACTTTTGAGATAGAGTGGTAATTTGTACAACTGAATCACATAAATTATTTCGTACACCATTGTGTACGATATCAACTAGAAAAGGAACAACTAACACAAGATGTTTAGTCAAGTTCGTGGCTTTATACTTTCAGTATTCTAACTCTAATTGTCTGCTAAATCAACGAGTTTCAGTTAATCACCAAATTCGTTCGGGTAAGGATCCTCTTAAGCTGTCTACAACTTGACTAATCATGTTAAAAAAATATTAACCATTAATTAAATCAAGAGTCAAAATTAAAAGATGGTAAATTTTTATGTTTTTTCTGAAAAAAACGGCTAGTTTGTTTGGGTCCAACGGCTCCTTTTTATATCCGTTGCATTTATTAGAAAAAAACTGTATAACTCGGCTGGTATGCTCGGCACGACACCCTACAGCCATGTACGCTTTCGGGTTCGTGTGATAGGACCGTATTATGAGGGGCAAAAACGCCTCATACCGAGAGCTCTAAGTATTATAAGCATATGGATGGATTAAAACACCGCAGTCTGAGTCATATAGGCTAAAAACTTGTTCACACACAGGTGCATATTGGGATTGGAACTCAATCCAAAACATTAGAAATGAAAAAACAAAAGGTGGCTAATTTCTTGGCGGTCAAACAAACATTGTTCAAAATCTTCTTTTTGTTGCTGATAACTTAGCCCATGACCACAGACCAAGCACACGCATTCGGTGCAGTTTTTTTTACTTTCGGATTAACGTAGATGCAATGCAAAAACATATTTTTGATCTAAATAAATATAGATTGGTCCTTTTACCTATATAGGCTGTGGCTTTCCCTCTTGTACAATCTAACTTCTCGCTAGTATATTTGTTCTCTCTTCATCCAAAAAAACATAGATGAAGCAAATTATTTAAAGATTGGCTCTATGGGAAAGTCTGTTTATGGCGACTACGATAAAAAGATAAATTATGGATTTGAAATCTCCCGACCCATCTCCTCTGGCGAATGTGGCGACCAAAAAACTTTCTAAACCCTAACTCTAACCTGATCATTTTTGCTTAAATCTTACTTTGATCCTGCTTTTGTATATAATTAAATACTTGTGTTTATCATATAACACTACCTGATCGAGTGTTTTTAAGTCTAATTCATTATGTTTTTTTAGGGTTCTTCTTTTCAATTAGTCTATGGTACTTGGGGTTACTCTCGATCTTTTTCCGATTAGTTTTTCATTAATAAACGCTTGTTTACTGTGGGTGGGTTCACTGATTTCATTAGTTTACAAGGTTTTTGGACGACGGCTGCTAGGGTTAGGGTTTATATCCCGACTTCTTGTTTTGTCTCCTTTTACTCTTGTTGTCTATATTTTCTTTGAGATCATTGGTTGATTAGGGCTTGTTTGATTGTCGGCTATTAGGTGTTCGGTTGGCATTAAATTCTAACCTTAACCTTAGTTAGGGTTTTCGGTGTTGAAGATTGCCGTTGTCTTCTTGTTCTTGTTTTGTGGTATTCGACTAAAGTTTAAGTGTTGATTGCTTATTGGAGTGTGTGCTGCTCAATAGAGCTCGGTTTCTTGAGCCATAAAAGGGAGTGGGGGTGGGAGAGGGGTAAAGGAGGAGGATTAGTTGGGTGATGCTAAGGATATTATATCACCACCTGTGATTGACGAGCCAATAGTGAAAGAGAAGCAAAGTACATCGGTTGATACAAGTATTCCTATTGTTGAGAATACATGTTTGAGATCGTATCCACCCTTACCTATGCAGGGATCTACTCCGGCCGGTAATACCCCTGATGTTACTTGTTAACCGAGTAGGAAGGCTTTGAATTTTTGTACTTTATTTACTCTGAGGGTAAAGAGAATTACTGTAGCTGTACCGGTGGAGTCTATTAGAGCTGTAAGTGAAAGGTTTGCGAATACTGCTTATGGTTTATTTTTGAGAAAGCGGGTGGCTTACCTCGTTGTTGCTAACTCTATTAGGAACACTTAGGGTAAATATGGTCTGGTTAAATCAATGTTTACCTCATCTACCGGGTTATTATCTTTCCACTTTAGCTCTATGGATGGTTTGAACGCAATGCTTGAAAATGGTCCATGGTTTATTCGCAATCATACGCTTATCCTTAAAAAGTGAAACCCGAATGTGAATTTGTTAAAAGAACATTGTTAAAAGAAGATGTTGGGACTGTTCTAGTTTGGGTTAAACTCCATGGTGTCCCCGTTACGACGTTTAGTGAGGATGGTTTGAGTGTCATTGCTACGAAACTTGGTACTCCTTTAATACTTGACTCTTATACTTCTCTTATACTTCTGATATGTGGTTGCAATCTTAGGGGAGGTCAAGCTATACTAGAGCAATGATTGAGCTTCACGCTGATGTGGAGTTAAAAGATACCATTTTGGTGGCTATGCCTAAACTCTCTAGGCAGGGGTTTTATAGGTGTAATGTTCGTGTTGAATATGAGTGGAAACCCCCTAGATGTGCGTGTTGTAAGGTCTTTGGTCATATTCAGGAGGAGTGTCCCAAGAATCCAGGTTTAGGGGTGGTGAAGAACTTGAAAAAGCCTAGCCATGCTTCTAGAGGTGTTCCGGTTAGTCTAAAAGTGAGTTTTAAACTAGCAAAAGAGTATAGACCTATTCTAAAAAAGCCTACTGCCAACACTAGCGGTAATAAAAAGAAAGGGGTGGAGCCTACTAAAGAGGGTAGTAATTCAAACCTATTTAATGTGCTTAATTCGGTTGAGAATGATGGGGAGTTGGGTACCAATGGGGGGACTTCAAATTTGGCTAGTAACGGGGCCAATTCTAGTGGCTTCTCGTTCTGGAATGTTGAAACTAGTAGTATTAGAACTACTCCTATTGTTGATAGAATTAGGAAGATTGAAAAGCTAATTGTGGATGGGAAACTTACTCTTGGGGATAATGATTGTAATCCTCTGAAAAAGGTTGATTATTCGGGTGATCATGATCGTGAGGATGAGGTTGAATCAGTTGATAATGATACGACTCGTTCTATGGCTTTCGAAAGGGTTGGATTTGGCACTAAAAGTTTGCTGGAATAATGGAGGGATTCTTATGAAAATGATGACTATGATGAAGACCCATACGATGATGATATGAATGAAGGTGAGGATCTTCCTGACAAGAATATATGCGATAATTTGGATATGAGAGTTCGAGGTCATAGGAAAAAATAGTTTATAGTTTTCTTTTGTAGTCATCTTGTGTACCTTCCTATAAGGAAGTAGTCTTGCCTATGTAACGGACGGAGATGTGGTAATCACCCTCGTCCACTTAAATGTTTTTAGAGTAATTAAATTTATCGGGGAAACCCTTTACTCAAAAAAAGATAAAAAGATAAAATAAAAAAGATAGCATCTTGGTAGATACTTGAATGATTAGTATACTATTTTATTTTTCTGCAAGACCAAATATTATCATTGTCAATTACCCTCTGTACACCTAAATAAATAGCTTATCATTGTCCACGGTTACATTGGTAAGAACGCCATGTTCTGTAAACATATAGATGACTAATCGTTTATTGTATATTGAGGTCAATAAAGATCGCTTCCTTACATGGGATTGTAAGATGTCCCATATGATGAACATATCCAAACTCCACTTCAGCCAACTTATACAGAAAAATGGCCTTTCGGTACATCTGTGACAGTTGAAGATGATTGGTATCGTGTACGGAGCTTATTATAGCTAATTTTAGGAAATTTGTGTATGCCCATGATCAGATTAAAATAAAGCACAAAATTGACACTGCTATGACAAGATTTTTTTTGGAGAGAAGCTGAGGTAATTAAAAATTGATTGAATATGAAATACTGCTATAAATAGTTATTTAATTTTCTAAACGATTCCGGTTGGTGAAAATCTCAAGGGATTTTTAGTACATATGTGAAATCTATAGATTTGTCCTTCACTGTATCGTAAAAGAATATGTGACGCCATATGATCCAAGTGT
>BQNB010147383.1:0-16446 GCA_026074375.1 Tanacetum coccineum
GAAAAAAAATTTGCCTCAAAAATAAAAAAGTTTGTATTTTTATGTTAAGACTTTCTTAGATCTTCCTAGTTTTGCAAAAGAAATCATTAAAAGTGTCAAAAAGTGTGTTTTTTTAGTGTTTGAAAAAATGTACTTTTTACCTTAGGCGATTTATACGCGTGATTTATACAGGCGATTTATACGCATGATTTATACAGGCGATTTACATGCGTGATTTATACCGGTGATTTATACCAGGAGATTTATACAGGTGATTTATACCATTCAACTTGAGAGATATACAACATTCAAAGTTAAATCAAACCACAACTCAATCACTTCAAAAACTTAAGATTCGTAATTCATTCACAACAAATTCAAAACAATGGAAACGAAAGACACAGTTTCTTCGTGTTCCGTTTCTAAAGACCAAGAGCTCCAACGACTTCATAAAAAGGCACAACTTTCAAAAGAAGGATGCATGACAGGCCTTAAAGCATTTCAGTCACACTTTACATCTCTTTCAGATAATTTAAAAGACGATGCTCCAGTTGCTACATCCAAATGAACATTCTCTCAAGACATGGATTTACTAGAAAAGCAACTTACCAAAGAAATACTTCATGAGACTGATTGTAAGATTGCTTTGACAGAACTTAAATCATTGTTTAAGAACACCTTCAATTCAGATCTAAGACAACGTCTTCATAACTATACTACATTTGAGACTATCTTTGTCAAAGATACGATAATCGGTGACAGGAATCTCATTAAGAAGTACATGATCGAAAAAATTCTGCATCAACAAGAGATTCAACAATTGTTGAATGAAAAGAAGTTACAAACACAAGAAGTTTAGTCAAATACCGTTCAAGAATTGAAAGTTGATTCAGTCTTCATGGAAAACACTTGCTCTGGGAAAGAAAACAGTAATTCAGAGACTGCATTAAGTAAATCAGTGAAAGAAAGCAACTCGGATTTTGAAACAAAAGATGTACATGCAATCAAATACAGGATGTCAACATCAAAAGAAAGATGCATGGCATATTTTCGTTCACTTCATTCACACCTTCAAGTTCTTTCTAAAGAAGACTTAAAAGGTTCTCGTCTCAAACATGGATTCAAACGGGCATTCATGTCACTCTTTGGTCAAGATAATGATACTTTCACAAGTACGATGTTCCTCAACGTAGATCAACTACAAAAGCAACTTGACAAAGATGAATTTCAAGAAGATGGATCCATGACAGCCTTTTAGGTGGTCAACAGATAATTTTAGAAGTTCATTGATTCAGAGTTTACCTTGGATTATGTCAGTCAAATGACAAACGAGTATTTTGTTGAATACACTAGAATCAAGGTTCAACAGTTCAGAGAAACATTACTTTAACACATGAGTAATGTAAAGAAGTCTGTTGCTGAAAGAACATGTCACAAAAGACTGTATGACAGAAGGATAAATAAAAGACAGATATAGACACAAGAGAGCAAAGTTGACTTAGGTAAAGAATTGGATACAAGTTTGGTTGTCACGAAAAGTAGTAGGATAGAATCTGGAAAGCAGGATACAAGCAACAAGTCAGGGAATGATGCAGCTGTTGACCATGCAGATATCAGACCCATATATAACGAAGAGCCAATGGCTGAGGTACAATTGACTGCTGAATGTAATATCTTTGCTATAGGACAACAGCATACTGAGCAACCTGAAATCATTAATCATGGTAGGGTTGACCAGTATCCTGAACAATGTCAAGTTAAAAGTCCTATGCTTGATTCATCACCTTATAACCAGACAACTGAATACTCAAAACAATCTCTTGAGTCTAAAAATATTTTACTCAAAAAGACCGTTGCCCAATTTCAAAAAGATTTTTCAAGAATGGAAGCACATTGTATTGCTCTTGAACTGAAATATCAAAATCATGCTTTAAAATCGAGGCAACATGGTCAAATTTTGAATGAAGCAAGTAATAAAGCAAAAAATGAAAAAGGAAATTGATGCCTATGAAACAATAAACATCGAATTAGAACATAGTGTGGCTACATTACTCAAGGAAGATGAGACTTTGAAAAAGCATTACAAAGATCTGTATGATTCTATTAAACTAACAAGAGCTAAGACTATAGAATAGACAACTTCTTTGATTACTCAAAATGATAATTTGAAAGCTCAAATTCAAGAAAAGGTTTTTGCAATTGCTGCTTTGAAAAATGAATTAAGAAAGTCAAATGGAAATAGTGTAGATACTAAGTTTGCAAAAACATCAATCTTGGGGAAACCGGTTTTACAATCACTAAGAAACCAATGAGTTGTTAGACAACCGAATGCGTTTAAATCTAAAAGGCCTCAAATGTCAAAACCACGGTTTGCCTCCCAAGTTGATGTGAATAACAATTTGTCCAGACCAGTAACTCAACACTATTGCCTAAGAGAAGAGAATCCGCTTTTGCAAAACCTGATCATATGATTGTATCTAGCTTATATAGGAATAGTTCTAAGAACATGCTAAGATTTAGTTCAAATGACATGGTTCATAATCACTCTCTAGAGGAAGCTAAGAAAAAGACACAAGAAAGAGATAGGAACTCAAAAACTAGTATGATGCCTTCTGCTAGATTTCAAAGCACTACTGATGGTAGAAAACCAAAACCTAGGAGCAATAATCACTCAACTAGGAGTTTGCCTGTATCTAAGAGTAGTTGCGTAACGATAACGGTTGTGCCCATAGCAGATCACTCTAAGAATTCTAATTCTTTCTTAAATTCCAAACACTTTGTTTGTTCTACATGTCATAAGTGTGGCTTTAATGCAAATCATGATGCTTGTATAACAAAATTCCTAAAAGAAGTGAATTTTCATGCTAAGATTCTATAACACCCCCATTTTTGACATATAGCAGCGGAAGCTAATCTGGTGTATTATTTCATAGTACAACAATCATAATCATAGAAAATGACTTAAAAGAGACATTTTTAAAAGATAAGTTATCATTCATTATTTCATCAGAGTTTTTACAAATAGAGGTCCCAAAATCTACATGAAAACATAAAGTTTGAATGATAACAGTTTAGCCATCTTCAAGTCTGTGCCACTCCGTGCCATAAGTTGCTCAAATACCTGAGATAAACATGCTAAAAAGGTCAACACAATGGTTGAGTGATATTCATAGGTTTATGATAAACAGTTTGAATACAAGTTCAATAGTGGGTTACGTTGTTATACACCCATAAGTGTAATAATTGCAATGAGTACAATTATTATAGAAAACAGTATTATTGCCCTAAGCTCATGCACCGAGACCTTGAGATAATCAATAATCACAATAAGTTGCCCCAACGGGTGCCTTTGCCAAACACCCGCATAGTGTTTCAAATGAAGTGCGTTTGGTTACCAGAAAGTATAGGTACACCAACGGGGAAGCTCAGTCCCAAATAGATCTATTCACAGCATTCGCGCTTACTCCGAAAAGTAATTAACGGTTCATGATAGTGGGGTCTTAATGGCAAAAGTAAGGACTTAGGCAATAATATATCAGGATAGCATACAGTTGGAAAAATACTCGTATTCATGGTTTATAGCATGTATCCCCCTCGCGGGTTTATGAAAACATTAGAAGATTTAAAATGCGAGGCTATGAACTCACCTTAACAGGGGAAATCTGATTGATGGCAAAAGTATATAAAAGTTATATAAAGTGAAAGTAACAGGCTTCATCCACGCAACCTGAGGTAAAATGGTCAAGTCCTTTAGTGTGATGGGTTTATTGTATCAAAACTTTAAGCATTTATAATTAAAAACATTTATATTGATTTATTAGTTTATATTTTGGCAAAAATGTAAATCACTGATCGGAGGGTCACATAATTCAATCAAGAGTTCCATGTATAAACATTTGAGGAGCCAAGACAACATTAAAACTCTAAATATTCCAGCAAACCTCGTCAAAATATATACCCAAATAGAAACTCCCAACACATGAAGCCCCTAGTAACGAACCGTGATAAAAACGATAAGAATTTTAAGTTTTCTTCTTTTCTTTCAAAAATTATCGATGATAAATTATGTTAAATATATTAACGTAATATTGTTTTTTAATTAAAATATAATAACTAAAATTAAAAAATAAACATAACTTATAAAACGCGCTGATCGAATGATTAATAAAGCTTAATGTGTTCGGGTTTTAAATAAAAAATCGAGTTTTAAATAATATTAATAAAAGTATACCCAAATGAAACTCCTCACATGAAGCTCCCTAGTAACGTGATACGATAAGATTTTAAGTTTCTTCAAAAATTAGTCGATGATAAATTACGTTAAATATATAACGTAATTGTTTTATAACGCGCCGATCGATGATTAATAATGATTAATGTGTCGGGTTTTATAATATTAATATATCTTTTTATAATTTATGTATAAAAATATTATATTTTATATTTTCAAGTTTGCAAAAATATCAATATATACCTTTGGTTTATAAACTTTTACAAGTTTAGTCCTTTATATATAAAGTATATATAATTTAAACCTTTAACTTTAGAACTTGGAAAGATAGGTCCTTATAGTTATAACTTTAGAATATTGACATTTTCAGCCCCTCTAGTTATAAATTTCAGAAAGTTATGATATATACCCCTTCCATGGAAATAATTTACAAATCAAGTCCAAAAAGCCATGCAAGCTTATTTTAGGATTCCAAATGATATTTGCAGGTTATAACTTATTAGAATAAGCTAAAATAAGATGTTCTAACATAACAAAAGTTTAGAAAAAGGAATCGTTAGGTAGAAAATCAAAACGGGTCATTTTTAGGGTTTTAATCAAAAACACATGGGTTTGAGGATTCAAGGATTTAACAAGAGTTCATATACGATATTAAGAGTATTATGAACATTCTAATACAGATTATAAGCTGATTGAACAAGATTTAGAGCTTACTTGAGCTAAAATGGGTCGAAATGGGGTTTTAGCGTTCGTACGCCTAGTAACGACTTCAAGGGTTCTTTTCTCTTGATTCTTGGCTCCTATTATGAGCTTAGGGACTTCACTTGATCCTTCTTGGTCTGAGTTAAGACTCCATTGTTTTATATTTAGAAGTTTGAGGTGTGATTGAATGGTTGTTTGGATCCGGCTATATATAGGGGTGAAAACCCTTAGTGCGCAAGTTTTCTTGATTGCTAAGGGTCAAGAGCTATAGATAGTGACTAATGAGGGCTAGATGGTGAGTATGGTAAGCTAGAAAAATAGCTAGGCAAGGTGGAAGGGTATTGGAGAGGTTTATGAAGGTTCGGCTAGAAAGGGTGACAAGGAGGTGATGGTGGTGCTTGTAAGGTGTTTGGTTGGTTGCTTGAGGTGCTAAGCAAGCTAGGAAGGAGGTGACATGGTGAGGTGCTAGTTAGTTTGGTTTAAAAATAGGTAAAAAGAAAGAAAAAGGGTGTCGGGTTTGTTTTATTTTGGGTTAGGGTTTAGGGTTTTAAAATATGGATTAGGGTTAGGATTAGTGATAGATTAGGGTTTAGGATTAAGGTTTAGTGTTAAGATTAGGGTTAGGATTAAGGATTAGGGTTTAGTTTTAGGTTTAAAGTGAAATTAGGGTTTTAGGGTTTCATTTAGGGTTTAGGGTTTTAAATTAGGGTTTTAGGATAAATTAGGGTTTAGTTTTAAGGTTTAAAAGTTATGCATTAAGTGTTTGTACCTTGTGCTAAAGTGGTGGTAAAGTTTAAACATGATTTAGGAGCTTAAATGACCTAATTAGGTTTTTAGGCATGATTAGCTTGTACATTGTGATTTAGAAAGTTGTAACTTGATTTAGGATAGAAAATATATTCAAATGTTATGTATTGTACACTTGTACACATGCTTGAAAGGCTTGCACAATCATTTTATATGTATACATTACATATAGTTAAGGTTTAGATGTAAACGTTAACGTTTAATGCTTGTTTTGATATAACGTTTTGAAAAGTACGTTAAATGAATAATGTACTTGGTAAAATGATATTAAGATATAGACTTGACATATTAGGATGTTTACATGATGTAAACATAGATAGAGATGGCATTGATAGAGGTTGCGTAAGCTCATTTACTTTAGAGATGCAAGTTACATTGCATACTGAGATAAAGCAAAAATTTCCTTGTAAAAGGTGGTATATAAAGCGCATCTAATTTAATAGATGGATAATTACATTGATGAAAATTGCGGGTTGTTATAGTCTCCCTCTCTTAAAAGAAATCTCGTCCCGATATTTAATTGGATGCCGGAGTGATGTTTGAAAATAGATGTGGATACTTGGCACGAATTTGATCTTCGTGTTCCCACATAAATTATGGTCCTATTTTAGAGTTACGTCTTACTTTGACTATAGGTATACGACTTTGTTTCAGTTGCTTGACTTCTCGATCCTTGATCTCCACTGGTTCTTCCACAAAGTTGAGTTAGTCATCGAGTCGAAGCTCTTTCATTGGAATGACAAGGGATTCATCAAATAAGCATTTCTTTAGATTAGAAATTTGGAAAGTATTGTGGACATTACTGAGCTCTTCAGGAAGCTCTAGTTTGTATGCCACTGGGCCAATCTGTTCAAAGATTTTGAATGGTCCAATGTACCGTGGGTAAAGCTTTCCTCGCTTTCCAAATCGGATGACACCTTTATGAGGTGATACTTTCAACATAACTTGATCTCCAACTTGAAATTCTAAAGGCTTTCGCCTTACATTGGCATAACTTCTCTGCCGATCTCTTGCAGCTTGCAAACGTTGTCGAATTTGTACTATTTTCTCTGTGGTTTCATGAATTATTTCTGGTCCTGTAAGTTGAACATCTCCAACTTCGGCCCAGAAAATAGGTGATCTGCACTTTCGAACATAAAGTGCATCGAATGGTGCTGCCTTAATACTGGCATGGTAACTGTTATTGTAAGAAAATTCTACCAATGGTAAGTGTTTTTCCCATCCTTTTCCAAAATCTATGACACATGCTCAAAGCATGTCTTCGAGTGTTTGAATGGTTCTTTCACTTTGCCCATCGGTTTCGGGATGATATGCTGTACTCATGTCTAATTGAGTACCAAAAGCATTCTATAATGATTGTCGGAATCTAGATGTGAAATGACTGTCATGATCTGAGATGATAGATATCGGCACGCCATGCCGGGAGACTATTTCTTTGATGTATAACCTTGTAAGGGTTTCCATACTATCTGTCTCTCAGGTAGGGATGAAGTTGTGCGGATTTGGTAGACGATCAACAACGACCTAAATTAGTGTCATGTCATATTTGAGGGTTTGGTGTTTTGTGAACGAAAGCCATTGTTATTCTTCCTATTTCCAACATAGGGGAATCTCGGGTTGTACAGTAAACCAGATTGGTTGCTTTTCATTCAGCTTTAACTCTAGAGCATGTTAAACACTTGCCAACATACTCAACGATGATTGCCTTAATGTTAGGCAACCAATAGAGTTTCTTCAGATCTTGATACATTTTGTCAGAACCCGGGTGAATGGATTACTTTGGATTTATGAGTTTCATGCCATGATCAATTCTTCAGTTACCTTAAGAGTTTGGTAACCAGCTTCGGTTCTTAATATAACGAGTTCCATCAGGACATACTTCAAATGCTTTGTCCATTCCTCATAAGTTCTCAGCTTTGAGGTTTTCTTCCTTGAGTGCTTCATTTTGAGCTTCGAGAATTTATGATGGTAATTTTGGATGAATGATCTTAATTTGTTCCTTTCGGCTTAAGGCATTGCTACAACTTTGCCTTTCCAGGATGATAAGAATTCCCTATTGTAATCTGCGAGCAATTCTAACCAACGGTGTTGTCTCATGTTCAATTCTTTTTGATTAAGAATATGTTGAAGACTTTTGTGATCGATGAAAACCGTACACTTTGTGCCATATAGATAGTGTCTCCAGATTTTAAAAGCGAACACAACTGCTCCTAATTCGAGATCATGAGTGGTATAGTTTTCTTTGTTAGGCTTAAGTTGTTGGGATGCATATGCAATAACTTTTTTCGTTGCATTAACACGGCCCCCGAGCCTTGATGAGATGCATCACAGTAAATGACAAAGTCATCGCTTCCTTCTGGTAATGCTAAGATTGGAGCTTCACATAGCTTCTTCTTAAGTAGTTGAAATGCCGACTCTTGATCTTCGCCCCAGATATTACTTCTGTTTTGTCTGGGGTCAATTCAATCAAAATACTTACAATTCTTCGTAGAAGTCTTGATAAATCTCTGATATAGCCCTGGCAAGTCATAAGAATTGACGTATCTCTGTTAGGTGTAGTAGGATATGCCCAATTCTTAACTGCTTTAATCTTGGCAGGGTCAACATGAAGTCCTTGGCTATCAATTAAGTGTCCAAGAAATTGCACGATATGAATCCAGAAATCACATTTGGAGAACTTGGCATACATTCTCTTTCTTAAGTAATTCTAGGATTATTCTCAGATGATTTACGTGCTCTTCTTTGTTATAGGAGTAGATAAGAATATCATCGATGAATACTATCACAAATTTATCCAAGTATGATTTATACACACGATTCATGAGATCCATGAAGTACTGCTGGTGGTTTGTTGAACCATATGGCATCACATTGAAGTTTAATAGTGTCCGTAATCTTGTTCTGAAAGCACTCCTGGGAATATCTTCATCCTTACTCTCAGTTTGATGATAGCCTGATCTTAAATGTCAATCTATCGAGTAGACACTCGAACCATTGACAAGTTGGTCAATTAAGTCATCAATCTGGTAATGGTTAACGCATTCTTGACGTTGAAGTTTATTCTAACTCTACTTATCATTACCATTCGAAAGATCCATCTTTCATTTTTGACAATAAGAAAGGATGCTCCACAAGGTGTAGTACTTGGATCAGTATAAAACCATCAGGTCTGCTATTCTTGAGTTGATCAGGATTGTTCCTGCATTCTGAAGGATGCTAATCTGTAAGGTGCTCGGGCTACTGGCGCTGTCTGGAGTTATGTTGATTTGTTATCTCTACTTGACGAAACTAGAGGTATGCCAGGTAGTCTTTAGGAAAAACTTCCATAAAATTTCTTCTGACTACTGGTTTTGTTCTTCTAGTCTTGTTCTCGTCTGACTTCGTCTTCGTTTACTTGAGCTATGAAAAGCTTAACATCCCTGTATGGTTATATTCCTTTTGGTTTTTTTCTATCAGTACTAACTTGAACTAACAGACTTAACTTTAATACTAACAGTATTAAGTCTGTTTACAATATTTTTCCTAACAAATGACGACGTCGAAACTATCAAGTTTAATCGGCATAAGATCAATTTTGAAAGGTTGGTTTAACAAGGTCAGGATTGCCCCCTGAATAACGGTGTTTGTGCTTACTAAGTTTTCGTCAGCCATTTCGATATTGTAAAAGGTATCTATTGTAATAACTGGAATATTTAGCTTAGAGGCAAGAGATATGGATACGAAAATTTATCGGATCCAGAATCAAATAATACTCTAGCTAGATATTGGTTTAGAAGGAACATACCCGTGACTATGTTTGGGTTTTAATGAGCATTCCTATCCCTTAGCATGTAGGCTCTTCCCTGGGCATTGTTGTTGGTGGTCTTTCGGCACTGATTTGCATAATGCCCTTTCTCTCCACAGGCATGACAAGTAACTGTCACTGGTAGCAGATTACTTCCAGTGGCTAACCCTTTGTTTTTGCAGTTCTTAGTCAGATGGCCTACTTTGTTGCAAATATTACACTTAACAGTGCAAGGTCCTGTATGGGGTAGAGTGCATTTCTTACATAAGGGACGGTTTCCAGTATATCCATTATTTTCAGTTAGGATGACAGCATAAGCCCTGAAGGTTTCCTGTCTTCTGTTCTGTTTTGGTTGGTGATTATTGTAGCGGTTGTTGATGTTGGTGTTACGGTAGTTGTTGTTACTATCATTGCGGTAGTTGTTGTTGTTAAAAGTTCTTTTGTCGTCAAACTTTCGTTTATGATCACTTGATACTTGCATCGGAGTGTGCTTTGTTACTTGATCCATTAGCCTCTAGGCTATGTTAATGGCTTCCTCTAGAGTTTGAGGTTTAGAGGCGGTAACATTCCATTCAATACTTCGAGGTAATCTCCCGATGAAAACTTCCATCATTTTCTTAGAATCTGGCACCATAGTGGGACACAAGGTTGCCAATTTCTGGAATCTTCTCACATATGTCTTGAGATCATTCCCCTTCACAATCAGATGGTAAAATTCGTCTTCCATATTCTGGAATTCAGTTCAGGGACAATACTTCTTTATTAAAAGCTTCTTGAATTCAACCCAGGTAATCTTGTAAGCTTCTTTAATCCCAATAGGTTGGGCAAAATAATTCCACCAAGATAGAGCTTCTTCAGTTAAAGTACCAGTAGCAAACTTCACCTTGCAGTCTTCGGTACAGTTGCTATGAAACAACAAGGTATAACGGGATTGCCATTGTATTATATCATGAACAACTTACCTTTGTACTGTACATAGTCAAAATTTGACAAGTGGTGTTATTTATACCACACATCCCATGGCTAGGTTAAAAGTTATAACTGGTATCTAATCTAGTAGTTCAATGGTCCTTCCTGGTTGTTCTTGAGTTCATAGATTGCATTCAGAAGACTTTCCTTGTCTTCTTGGTGACAGACTTGGATTTCTTCGATGATTTATTCTAGATTAGCAATCCTGAAGCGAGCCAGAGCAATCTTGTTGTTATTTCCCATTTGGTTTCTTTGAAGTTTAGTAATTCAAGCATGAGCCTTTTGGAGTTTAGCTTCCAGATTGTCAAAATCTTGTTGTATGGTCACCCGACCTTTTCCAAGACCTTCTATTTTGTCTTCTATGTGTTCAATGCGGTCGAGAGAGAGTTCATCTAGGTGATTAAGGATTTCCTCAATTTGCTCCTCGTGACGTTCCAGACTTGTCTTACGAGAGCTTTCTCTCATCTCAAATTCTTGAGGTAGGGCAGAAGTAGAGGAGAATGATTGGTTATGGCCTTGTTTCTTAGGTGACAATAAATCCTTCGGAAGAAAGAATTCTTGAGGATTAAACATTGAAGATGGCATTATAGATGGAGGCACAATATTTGGTGGTGGAATAGATGATTCTTTAGCATAGTATGCATGCATGACCTTTATATAGGGGTCATCATGAAAAAGTGAAAGAGTTGGTGAAGCTATTGGAACTACACCAAATGAGTTATTTGAAGAGCTAGAATAAGTTTTTCCTGGTGAAGCTGGGACATAGTTCGGGGAAGCCGGGATATAGTCCAGAAAGTTGGAGGAAAAAGCATCCTCAATATCGGAAGTAGGATGATTGGGAGAAGACATCACTCTGTTAACAACCTAGTGGTAAATAACATATGATATTTATATAATAGTATAGTAGTTATGTATCTTTACATACTATTCAGGAGATGTAGTGGCACGGAGGACTTTCTTGGATGGAAAAAGAAAAGTAGTTATAGTTAAGATTTTAACCTTGTTCTCTATAACCGTGGCTCTTGATACCAATCTATAACACCTTCATTTTTTACATATAGCAGCGAAAGCTAATCTGGGGTATTATTTCATAGTACAACAGTCATAATCATAGAAAACGACTCGAAAGAGACATTTCTAAAAGATAAGTTATCATTCATGATTTCATCAGAGTTTTTACAAATAGAGGTCCCAAAATCTACATGAAAAACTTAAAGTTTGAATGATAACAGTTTAGCCATCTTCAAGTCCGTGCCACTCCGTGCCATAAGATGTTCAGTTACCTGAGATAAACATGCTAAAAATGTCAACACAATGGTTGAGTGAAATTCATAGGTTTATAATAAATAGTGTGAGTATAAGTCATCATAAGAGTGGGTTACGTTGTTATACACCCATAAGTGTAATAATTGCAATGAGTATAATTATTATGGAAAACAGTATTATCATGGAAAACAGTATTATTGCCCTAAGCTCATGAATCACATATTTTAATAGAACCGAGAGCCTCTATCCGAAGATATACTGGGAGCTACTACCCAAAGAGATACTGAGAGCTACTACCCAAAGAGATACTAGGAGCTACTACCCAAAGAGATACTGGGAGCTATTACCCAAAGAGATACTGTGAGTTATTACCCAAAGAGAGACTAGGATGTCTTATGGGAAAATGGAGGTAACTTAGGCAATAATATATAAAGATAGCATATAGTTGAAAAAACACTTGTATTCATGGTTTATAGCATGTATCCTCCTCACGGGTTTATGAAATAGAAGATTTAAAAGTAAGGCTATGAACTCACCTTAACAGTATAGGGAAATATGATTAATGGCAAAAGTATATCAAGTGAAAGTAACGGCTTTGCCACGCAACCTGGGGTGATATGTCAAGTCTTAATGTGATAGTTTATGTTTCAAAACATCATAAAGTTTAACGTATATCTTTGATTTATTAAATTATGGAAATATTGTATCGTTGTTCGGGATATCATAATCCAGAGGCCATGTAGTTTATGATGGAAATATTGTATCGATGTTCGGGCTATCATAATCCGGAGGCCATGTGGTATCGTTTGAGGAGCCAGTGCACTTTAAATCGTAAACCCAGCAAACTCGTCAAAACGAAAACTCAAATGAAACCCTTCATATGAAATTCCCTAGTAACGTGATACGATAAGATTTTTAAGTTTCTTCAAAAGTTAGTTGATGATAATTTATGTTAAATATATGACGAAATAATGCGTCGATTTATGATTAATAACGATAAATGTGTCAGGTTTTAATAAAATCGAGTTTCATAATATTAATATATATTTTTATAATTTATATAAAAATATAATACTTTATATTTTCAAGTTTGCAAAATTGGCATAATATACCCTTGGTTTATAAACTTTTACGACTTTAGTCCTTTATATATAAAGTATATATAATTTAAACCTTTAACTTTGAAACTTGGCAAAATAGGTCCTTATAGTTATAAATTTAGAATAATGACATTTTCAGCCCCTTTTGTTATAAGTTTCAGAAAGTTACGATATATACCCCTATGCGTGGAAATATTTGAAAAACAAGTCCAAAAAGCCATGCAAGCTTATTTTAGGATTACAAATGATATTTACAGGTTATAGTTTATTAGAATAAGCAAAAATAAGATGTTCTAACGTAACAAAAGTTTAGAAAAAGGATTCGTTAGCTAGAAAATTACAAATACGGGTAGTTTTTAGGGTTTTAATAAAAAAAAACTCTTGGGTTTGAGGATGCAAAAGCTTCAAATGAGAGTTCATATATGATATTAAGAGTATTATGAAATTACTAATACTTAAGAATTAGCTTTATGAAACAATGATCTTAGGCTTACTTGAGCTAAAATGGGTCGAAATGGGTTTTTATGACTCGTACGCCTAGAAATGACTTCAATGACTTCTTTTTTCTTGCTTCTTGGCTTCTATTCTAAGCTTAGGGACTTCTATTGATCTTCTATTGCTGCTATGGAAGGGTTAGAATTCCATTTGAGGGTATGAGATGAGATGTGTGGGATGAATTGAAAGGGTGCTTTGGTTCGTGTATTTATAGGGGAGAAAGACCCTTGGTGCCCAAGTTTATGTGATGAAAATATCGTGGGTTAGTAACGGTCCACCTCAACTCCTCCTCTAACCATACTCATTTTTTACTGACAAGGATAGCTATGTAGTGAGTATGCAAGGCTTAGGAAGCTAGTTTGGAGATGTGGAGAGGGTTTTGGAGGCCACGGCTAAAGAAAGGAGCATAAGGAGGTGATGTAGCAAGCTTGGTGGCCAAGGAAAGGAATAGAGGTGCTACTTGTAAGCTACTTGGGGGAGGTAATAGCTTAGTCATAGAGGTGCTTGAGGTGCTAGGTTGGTTTAAAATGGGTCAAAAAGGAAAAAAAAAGTGTATCGGGTTGGATTAGGGTTCGGTTAGGGTTTTTAGGGTTTAATTTCGAGTTAGGGCTAGAGTTTAGGATAGTTTAAGGTTTAGGATTTGTCTTAGGACTGAGATTAGTGCTTAGGATTAAGGTTTAGGGCTTAGTTTTAGGTTTAGGGTTTAGTTTTTAGTTGAAAGTAAATTTAGGGTTTAGGGTTTAGGGTTTTAGATTAGGGTTTAGGATGAATTAGGGCTTAGGTTTAAGGTATAAAAGTCATGTATTAAGTGCTTGTACCTTGTGTTAAAGTGGTGGTAAGAAACCAAAGTGATTTAGGAGATAAAATGACCTAATTTGACTTTCTTGCATTATTGACTTGTACATTGTGTTTTAGAAAGTTGTAACTTGATTTAGGAGGGAAAAGATATTTAAATGTTGTGTATTGATACTTTGTTACTATGTTTAGAGTCTATTGTTTAATTCGATTTCTATATGTTTTCTTACTTATAATTAAGGTTGTGATATAAAAGTTAACAGTTATTCTTGTTTTTGATATAAACTATTTGAAAAGTTACGTTAAATAGATATGTACTGGTTCTCAAAAATGATATTAAGTTAAAGATTGAAATAATTAGGATGTTTACATGATATAAAACATAGATATAGATGCATCGAGAGAGGTTGCACAGTCGTGCTCGTTTCTTCTAGAGACGCAAGGTTAGTGACGTTGCAATATAAAAACAAAAAATTTCCCTATAAAAAGGTGGTATATATATAATAGATGGATATTACAGTGCATCTAATTTAATAGATGGATATTTACATTGATGAAAATTGCGGGTTGTTATAGATTAAAGTCTAAATGACTAAATGAGTTTGTGGTATTTGGAGATTAATTATACTTTGAGTTTTCTCATCTCCCTACCTATAAATGTTTTACAAACTCACATGTATTCCTGACATGTACAAGTCCACACTTCTTCTATAACCCATCTTTTCTAATCACTTGTTTATCTCTCTTACCTAACAAGTGATTTAATCTCTTCCACACATACTCCAAACACCTTATTCCTAAACAATCCCATAATTACATTTGCCTACTCTTTTCTCTCTTATTGGCAATGTGATTATTAACCCAAATCAATACTTTGATTTCATCCTTATCTTCATTTTCAAAACTTCAAGCCTAAAATTTTTATCACATAAGCCTTCACCAAATAATCCCAAAAATGCCAACTCACATTCTCTTACACAATGTACTATCCTTGTACTTGTTGTACCTTATGTTCCCTACATTCCAAAAAAATATATCCTCCACATCTTTTCAAAACATTCTCCACCACTCATTTACTATTCACCTTCTTCTCTATAACATTCAAATTTC
Organism: Tanacetum coccineum; assembly: GCA_026074375.1. Lineage (NCBI taxonomy): Eukaryota > Viridiplantae > Streptophyta > Magnoliopsida > Asterales > Asteraceae > Tanacetum > Tanacetum coccineum. The sequence goes on from BQNB010147383.1 coordinate 15,239, forward strand.
ACACACACACTTCTTCATCCTCACCCTTGATTAAGCCATTTCATCAATCTAAGTTCCCACACTCTTTTCTCCACCCTTGGATTGATTTCAAACAAACAGAACAAACACACTTTTCTTCTACCCTTGATCAAGCCAGCTCATCAATCTAATATACCTCATTCTCTTTTCAACCATTGAATTGAACTATCATCTCAAACAAACACACCTTCTCTCACAAACATACACTTCTCACTCATACAACAAACACACCTCTCTTTCTACCATTGACCTTGCCATCTCATCAATCTAACTTATCTCTCTTCTTCTCATCCTCACCCTTTATTTTAAACCAAGATCAATAGGCCCCATTCAATCACATCATGCCAACTCATGACAACTCATCCTTATCTTATTCTCTCTTATCCAACATGTGGGTAATTCAATTTGAAATTCAAATTTCAAATTCTCCCCCTTTCTTTCCAAGCAAAGAATATTCTAAGAATATTCTCTTGTACTCTAACTAGCTATTTCAAACCTTTAGTTGGATCCCAACTAAGCTAATTACACTTTAAGGAATACCCAAAATACCCCTTTCTGATAATTCTTTTCTCTCGTTATAATATCGGATAAGTAAAAGACTTTTAAATACTTCACAAACGCTTTTATCAAATGGCTATTTGAGTTGGTTGACCTTGAGTATAAGAATGATTAAAAGGTCATAGCATGAAGTACAATTGTGGGTTTAATAAGAACGGGTAATTAAAAATCCAAGAACCTAAAAAATGGTTTCGGGTCTCTGGCGCGCTGGCACGCGCTAACACATGGCCAACACACCACATACGAAATGATTTATCCCTTTTTGGGTTCTTAGATTATATATACCCCCTCTTGTCCTTTGTATTACTCACCTCTTGCAAACATTCTTTTCTCACTTTTCTCTCCTCTAATCCTCTAAGTCTAACACCTTTTGTGTTCTTAATCTTCTCTTTTATCATCCATTGAAGAACACACATCTCTGTAAGAGAGCCACACAAGTACCTAATCGATACTTGTGTGTTTAGTCGAGGGTCTTGTTTCTCATAACCTTTCTTTAGAATTGAGTCTCTAGGTTAGGTTAGGACTTGGTTTAGTTATCTTTTATTTAATCAATCGAGTTGTAAGGGAAGTCTTGTATCTGAGAGATCAAGCCTAGATCATTGGGGATAAGGGAAGTCTTTAGAGTTTATAGG
>BQNB010147384.1:0-14172 GCA_026074375.1 Tanacetum coccineum
GGTTGAAACCTCACTAGCAACATATCTGAAAGTGGCCGATAACAGGGTCAGAAACAGTCACTGCCTCACGGGTACCTCGGTTTGGATGTGTACATCTTATCTCACCCTCTTGGCTTGTTCAAGTTTATAAGGCTGGAGCTCATTACGAGCCTAAAGCTTTTAGCTTGAGCTCCGCTCGTTTTTGAGCTTTTACCGAGTCGATCCAGAACTCCTAGAGGGGACCCTTTTTTTTTGAACAACTAACTATCTCACATATATACCCAACAAATCTATCCCACATGTCCTAAGCATAATACCACATGTCCTAAACACGACTGGAACCCGCAACCATTTGGTTGGGGAGCTTCTCACAGCCTCACACAACATAAGGGATATGTTTGGCGAAATGAGTTGGAGCTGAAGCTTATATTATAAGCCAGAAGCTTATATTTTTATAAAGCCGTTTGGCGAATTAGTTAAAGCTAAAGCTTATTAATCTAAAATCGCATAAAAATACATCAAATTAAATTCGGATATATTAATATATCTTACAAATTTTGCTTTGCTTGATAATCCGTTATATATTAAAGAGTATTTAAGTAATTTTAACTAATATGAACCCGTAGCCCGTTTTAATTCAGCTTGGGCATTATTGAGGCTTATGGTTGAATAAAAAGGTTCCATAAGTCATTCCTGTCACAAACAAAACTTATTTTCTTATAACCCTTCTTATTTTAAAGCGTCCGCCCTAGAATAGTTAGTATAATTGTACAATTAGAGATTGAGACACAGCCCTTTTAGTCACACACAAAAATATATATTGAATACAGTCATAAAGATATAACAATAAAAAATCAAAATTCCTACTGTCAAATTAAAAAAATATATAAAAAAACAGAGAATTATGTTAATGATGACAATTCGTACCTTTTAATCGATTTCGGCTGTCTTTTTTAGGGTTAATGTTGGTTTCCAAAAACGATATTTTTTTTAGAGCGAACTTTTATAATCTGCACGAACAATTCCGACATATTATACGACGTCGTTGTGTGTGTTTCTTTTTTTACTTTTACCCCCTTTTACTTTGCCTTTTTAACCCTCCTTTCCAAAATAATTATTCACGTTTTCTTTTTATATTTTCCTAAATTAATTGTTCACTTTTAAAAATAATAAATTCAGATTAAATTTATCACATTACTCTCACTTGAAGTTATTATTACAAACTTTAAAAAAGTTCTAAAGTAAACTGCAAAATACATCCACGTGGTTTGCATTTTCTCACACAATACATCCCTGTCAGAAACTTTTGACAGTTTACATCCTTTTTTAGACAAACGTTTGCCACCATACATCCTTGGACACTAACTTCGTTAGTTAACCTCATTATTGGGCCCCACTAGAGGGGTATTTTTGTCCTTTCATTTCCCAGCTAACCCTCTCCCCTATTTAAAAACTTATTAACCTCACATTATTCACCCACCAACCATTTTTACATTAACTCTTTTCCCTCACAGTTAAATCCCCAAATCAAAGAAACCCTAACAATCGATCCAAGAAATTGTTTTTGTGAGGCACCATCAATAATTCGGACTTCATGGACACAAGCTAATCCTGGCCGTTGATTTTATTGTTGTGCTAGAATTGTAAGTATTCATAGTGTTCTATAGTTGACTGATTTTGTAATGTGTTAAGTTAATTCAAAATGTTGATTTTTAAGGTACACCCATGTCGTTACTTTTGGTGGGTGGATCCACCAATGTGTGCAAGATCTACTGTGATCATCCCTGGCTTATTGAGAAACATCAACAATGTTCAAGCTGAAGTAAGGGAAAATGCAAGGAAAGCTTTAAGAATGAAGATCTTATTATGTGTAAATGAGTGCATGGAAAAAAGAGTAGATGGTGCTTGGAGTAATATGCCTTTAAATGTGTAAAACTACACTAATTTTACCATTGTTTGTCATCATACTTCATGTTTATTAGAAGCGGTATACGAGAGGCTAGAAATCGAATTGCAAGTAGTGAGATTTAATGGTAACCTTATAATTCGGATAATGATATTGTTAGAGGTATTTGAACAAAGATTTGGAATTCAAATGAATTATGAAATTTGTTGTTAAAAGTAGTAAATGTTACTTTTGTTTTGTTGAGTCAGTGTAAATGGGAGCAATCACAAATTCCGGGAAGCAATCAACAAAGCATTTTATCATGCTACCCCTCCTGTAAATGTAATCAAACCGAATATCATTGCCACAACAAATTCCTTATTTCATGGTAAGTGGAGGTTTTTAATCAAAATCTTTAAAGTTTATCAACAAATTCATGATTTTCCAGGAAATCCTATGTCATGCCTGGTTTTCTTGGGTATCCTATGCAGACCTCAAAGTGATTCCAGCTAATCGTAAACTAAAACAATGGCGTTGTTTTAACCCAAAAAACAAAAAGCTAACGAAACGGATGTGCATATAATGAAAAATTACGCCTTTTCGGTGAAAAAATAATAGGATAGTGTTTTGGGAAAGTAAAAAGATTAACTGGCGAGATAGAGTAGTGAATCTGATGAGGATTTTAGTGAATCTGAAGATGATTGCCTAAAACAACACCCGTTGCGAACAAAAAGAATTTTAAGCATGAAGAAAATTTTGGAATATTCCTCCCCTGCTCAAAAACGCCAGTCCTAATCTAGCAAGCAAAAATATGTAACTAATTTGCTAATGACACTCAACTAGAGTCTTGTTCGAACTTTTTACATGATTCTTTAGATAGTAAAAGAACAAATAAAATAGTTTTGTTAGAAAAGCTCTTGAAGAGGGTAATCAAATTAATACCCAAGCTCGCACCCTGCAAAGGGTATAAGCAAAATGTATCGAATGCCACATGTGAGTGGATTTTTCAGGCATATATACCGAAAGACTATAAAAAGTTTTATGTAACAGCTTTTGTCGACCATCATACATGCACTAAAACTCAAATTCACCCACATCATCGTAATGCTTCCCCAAAAGTACTTGGTCATATATTGAAAGAGGTAATGTCTGAGAGTAGCAGGATATATATGGGGAAAGAGATTATGACAGATAAAAAAACTAGTTTTCAAAATTGATATTTATCATAATATCAAGCATTGCGAGCTAAATGATACGCTTTTTCAATTGTTGAGAGGGACTTTTTTCCTTGAGGAAACGTTTGTGCCGTAACTTTCTGTTGTATTTTCCTTCTCACAATTTGGAACTAAAAAACCAAGGACTATTACACATATAGAAACTGACTATGAAGACAAATTTGAATTTTTTTGTCTTGCCCGACGGTGGCTGTGGTAAGTACAATTTCTTACGAGAAAAATAAATAAAATTCATGCTATCAATTATTAATTTAATTATTGAAAGATTTTTTATGTAGATACGTACATTTTGTGTTACACATGCGACCATTGAAATATAATAGATGTTCACAACTTAAAGGTAATTTTTGGTACATGTATCTAAGCGGTTGCAATGGATGGTAATAATCAAATTCTGCCACTTTCATACGAGTTGGGAAAGTCTGAGACATTAGATCATGGGATTGGTTTTTGACTTAAACTTAATGAATGTATAATTGGTAAACATGATCAACTTAACGATCATACTGATGGACTGTAACCATGCTTCGGCAGAAAGAATGTATATCCAAATGCTTTACGTGGTAGTTGTGCCGCCACACTTGTGTTGATAACTACTAAAATTGGTCCTCCGAAGTTATAATTAAGTAAAATCAATTTTGAAAGCCAAATGTAAAGCATATCGAATTTTAGACTTTGAAGAACGTTTTAGTACTTTACGTGATTAGTTGCCTAGTATCGCTAATAAACTTGATATGATTGGTCTTGAAAAGTGGGCAAGAGTTCACTTCCACGTGATTGCGTTTATAATTTACAATGTACCTAATAAGTGCGGAAACATTGAACACGCCCTTGTCTCGACATTCTACTCGAAACATCCCGAATGTATGAAAATGATTGGTCATAAAATCTTTGCACAGTGGTACTTTTGAACATCGACAAACAACAGGTAAACACATACCAAACTATGCTTATTTATATTTTTTTTATTTTTTACTCACATATATTAAACCATGTGTAGATGAGCATAAACATAAATTAACACCATGGGCGGAGGCCAAATTAGCTCAAAGAATTGCAAAATCCACCACATGGACTGTAAGTACCCCTGCAAAAACTACCTTTACAATGTTGTTGAGTTATTACAAAAATGCAACAGTTGATCAAAAACTACAAGGACATGTAGCTGTAGACAAGACAATTATCGTGTTACCTTTGTGTGTCAATCTTTATAGCTGTTATGCCAACTTCTTGCGCCAATCAGTGCAAAAATCAGTCTGCTATTTTCCATGTTTCAAGACTAGTGTTTGGAGGGGCCTTCATACAACTAGATATATATGAAGTTGGTCATCCCTCAGAATGGAACAAACCAGATGGTCTTAAAAACTGTCCTTCCCCGTAATGGACCAACGTCAACCAGGAAAGGCCGCGTAACCGTGAACACTATTAGAATCCAAGGGCCTAACAAAATTACACAAAAACCTGTACAAACTATGTTTTAAAAGAGGACATAACCTCCGTGATTGCCCATCATGGTGGCCATCACAGATTATTATTCAGACATAACTCTGACATCACAAGTAGAAGTCAGTTCAAGTTGGAATGAAAAATATGATATTTGGTATGAGTATCGTATTGTATTGTTAAGACACCTATGTTATTTCTTATTAGTGTTATAGAACTATGTATATTTCCTTAATATTTTTATTGAGCTATGTTGTTTTTTTATTAAGTTGTTTTTCGCCCAACAACGGAGGTCGTGTTTCTAAAACATCAATAAATATTGAAATTTTTTGATATTTTTCATAAACATTTACTGATTTTTTATATTTCACAAATTACATTACATTATTGACGAATGATAATTTTATCCATTAAATTATTACAATTCCTTCCGATTCGACACTTAACTACTTCTGCAAGCCTCCACTCTTCGTTTATCATCCCTCTTTACAATGTTATAATGTAAAGGAATTGCGTCTATGCATGCCCAATATACATGAATAGATCCCATGTAATCCTCTTTAGAGTCCCATAGTGTTGTAGTCCAACATTTAAATCACAATTAGGTTTTTGGAAATAGCATAAATAATCAATTGAATCGATATTCTCAACAACTCCAGTAGCATCACTTATTTTCTTCATAATGTTATACATGTCTTCCCTGCTAAAATCATCAATTTTTTTAAACAGTCAACTTTCCATCAGGTATCTTTCCAGTAATATTTCCCTTATTGGAAACAGATAAACGTCCCTTCATGGAGTAATACTAAGATTGTAAACAGGTACGGAAATTCAGCTGTGCATTTAGAAACAATAATTATTGGCCAAAGTATATTTAAAATAAAAAGCTAATTTAAATGTATAGCAAAACAATCCAAATCATCCAAAGTAATGATTAGTATACCAAGACTCTCGGATATAAAAAGCATAGGTAATTCCATAAGCAATGTTTTAGAAAATATTGCCATACTCTATATTTATATACTACAGGCGCAAAAAATACTTCGAGAATGCATTTATTACAGCTAAGTTATTATGCTAGATCAAACCAGCCACAAAGGACAACTTTTATTTCATGGAATAATATATTTGCGAAATTTCATTTTTGGCGAGATAATAGTTTTCTAGATACACTGCCACAAGACACATTTATTCAAGGATAAAATTTGCGAAAAATCATTTTTTGCGAATACGATTTTTTGGTTAGATTACAACACCTGACCAACAAGGACAAACTTTCTTCAAGGATAGATATATGCGAAATTTATTTTTTTGCGAGATAAGAATTATGCTAGATTACAGACGGCCACAAAGGACAACATATTCAAGAAAATATTTGGAAATTTTCAATATAGCGGAGATAAGAATTTTGCTAGAATTACACATGTCCACAAAGGGACACCTTTATTCCAGAAAAGTATATTGGCAATTGTATTTTTGCGAAATAAGATTTTTACTAGATTACCCCTGGCCACAAAGACAACTTTAACCAAGATAAGAATAATTGCGAAATTTTATTTTTTGCGAGATAAGATTTTTCCATATTTTTTTGCAGGATCAGATATTATAATTCTAACTTATAAATACCCCTTAAACTGAATGCAATCCAACGTTCACAATTATACCATATACAAAATCATTTAAATTGACAAAATGTCTCAACAAAACACATATCCATTTGGTGATGACAATGTGGTTAGAAATACCCGGACCTGCAGGTAAATCTTCAATTGGCGCAACTCCTGTTAAAACTTCAGAGATTATGTAGGTGGTCATAACGGTGAAATGTCAAACACAGGAGTACGATTAGGGAAAATAAATAGGAAGCGAGTCAGGTAGAACATTTAACCGCTTCGGGCCCGTGGCTTAGCGCGGTTCAGTATCTAGCAGCTGAAGGGAGTATCGCAATTGGTTGTTTTGGCGAATTGAAAACCTTTATCAAGAACGGGAAACTTGAAAAGGTTGTGGCAGTAATCAAGTCTTGTACCCCGAATATGTTGGGTGACTTAACAGTAAAACTCACAGAATCTTATCTGTTATGAATTCTTGTACAATTTCATAACAAGTGGTTCCTACTAAGAGGTTTATGGAAAGGCCTATTAGCGTAGGAGCGGTTTTGATACTTTGAGTATTGTTTTAAGTGTTTTCCCACCCCCCCTAAATCGTCGGGCCATTATCATCAACAATACAATGAAAAAACATAGTTAAGATTTTCCACAGAACACATCACTGTGAAACAGGTTCTGGTGCTAGAACATCAGGAATCTACCTGGGCTGTTGAAATATGATACTTGTGTGAGTAACGTGTTGTATTGTTATTGAACTATGTTATTTCTTATTAGTGTTATCTTTTATTGTTTATTGAACTATGTTATTTCTTATTATGTTATTTAACAATGTTTAAGTTTTTTTTTCGCCAACATCAAGTGTGAAGTGATTCTAACACATCAGAGAACGTTTTCGATATATCATAATTCATCTCAAAGAGTCGTAATTTTCATTTCTAATAAACAATAAAAATTACAAAAAACATCAAATAAATGGATTCTACACAGGCCGCTCACACCTAGTTTCATACAACATTAACGCCATTTTAGCTCTATACTCTTGACATTTCAATCCCACATTATCACCAAAACTTTTAATGTCGATAGTTTTCCCCTTCGTAAGCATCTCAAGCAAAGATCTTTGATTTACTCAAAAATCAACCTGTGGAAATTAACGTGCTTTAAAACCATGTTTTTTGTCAACTCTGTTCTGCATCGATGCATCATCAACCAACATTAGATCACTGAAAAGGTCTTTGATTAACTCAAAAATCAACCTGGGAAAAATCAACGTGGCATCTTTTAAAGCACAATGTTTCATATCGCCAATCGTTTAATGATGGATCCTAACGTAACAAGATAGTTCAATGAGTAGTTTTAAACAATCCTAACTAATCGAGAACCTTTAGAACAAAACTTCATTGGTTTTTTTAACCCGATATAATCCTTCGTTTTCTGGAATGACATTACATTCTTCCATTTTCCAACTTTGTAATCCTAAAAAGTTGAGGGGGTGAAGAAGGAGGTTAGGGTAAAATAATAGTGATAAAAGGATAATAAAAATAAAATAATAAATGTCATAGATAACTAACCGGTCATATTGGTGATATTGTCACATAACAAACAAGTTCGTTGGTCTAGTCGGGACGAAAATTAGTTCGTTGGTCAAGTCGAGACGATTTTGAAAGTTTATAGGTATTTTATGGCTTTTACCCTTAAATTTACCACATTACTCTCACGTGAAGTTATTAATACAAACTTTAAAAAAGTTTTAGAGTAAACTGCAAAATACATCCCTGTAGTTTGCACTTTCTCACACAATACATCCCTATCAGAAACTTTTTGTAGTTTACATCCTTTGTTAGATAAAGGTTTGCCACCATACATCCTTGGACATTAACTTCGTTAGTTAAGCTTATTATTGGGCCCCACTAGAGGGGTATTTTTGTCCTTTCATTTTCCAGCTAACCCTCTCCCTTATTTAAAAACGTATTAACCTCACATTATTCACCCACCAACCATTTTTACATTAACTCTTTTCCCTCATAGTTAAATCCCAAATCAACAATGGATCCAAGAAATTATTTTTGTGAGGCACCGACAATAATTCAGACTTCATGGACACAAGCTAATCCTGGCCGTCGATTTTATTGTTGTGCAAATGTAAGTAAATCATAGTGATTTATAGTTGTACAATTTTGAATGTGTTAAGTTAATTCAAAATGTTGATTTTTAAGGTACACCCATGTCGTTACTTTTGGTGGGTGGATCCACCAATGTGTGCAAGATCTACTGTGATCATCCCTGCTATGATAAACATCAAATCAATGTTCAAGCAAAGGCAAGTAAAATGCAAGGAAAGCTTTAAGAATGAAGATCTTATTATGTTTTAGTTGGTTTATGTTTGTGTTGTATGTCTTTATGAATTAACTTGTTAAGAATGTAGTGGTCATGTATTTCTTTATGAATTGACATGTTTTAGTTGAAGTAAGCTTTTATGTTTTGGTTATCATGAATTTAATGTTTTGGAACATCAATGAATGAATCAAGTTATGTTTAGTAGCAAAATGAGTAAACTCAGTGGTTTGGTTATCATGAATGTAGTAGATATGTTGTTTCCAAAAAGCTTACATTAACCAAAGACACAAAAAAGAGTAAAATGAAAAAGTAATAAACTGCAAAAGGACTACATTAACACATACATATAATGTGATATGTTGTGCCAAAAATCAAGAGTAAATTGCAAAAGGGGTAAACTGCAACACGTGAATAACTAAAATCCAAAGTCAGGTTTTGAAAAGGAGTAAACTACAAAAGGACCACAACATATGATGAACTAAAATCCAAAGTCAGGTTTTCAAAAGGAGTAAACTACAAAAGGACCACAACACATGATGAACTAAAATCCACAAATTAGATTAAACAAAAAGAAACATTGTTGCAGCAGACCTTTGTGATGTTTCCAAAAGAACAACTAAAATAGTACTTGCTATATGAAAACAATGTTCCAAACAGAAAAGCCCATTAAAAAAACACTTAAAAAGTTAAAACTACAACGACACAAAATGATTATTTTCCCTGGCATTCAGCAGAACTTTTGTGATGTTCCCTTGGACTTGCAGAGACCTTTGTGATGATCTTTGAGTTTAACAACAGACCCTTTGTGATGTTATTGGAGTATTGCAACCCAGCTTAGAACCTCAATGCAATCAGAAGCTTTACAGATCTATTGGAGTTGCAACAGACCTTTGATGATGAATGAGAAACCTCCCACCACCATTTTTTACAAGATCTTTTGTTATGACCAGGTTTCTTACAAGTATCACAAGTCACTGTCTTGCCAACCCTAGACAAGTTCCCACCACTATTTAACTTCTGCTAGACAATTCATCAACATATTTCTTCCTCTTTTTTGGAAGGCCCTTCATATTTGTGGTGTAACTTTTGTGGAATGAGAAGAGTAAGAACAAGGAAAGTTTTCTTCCAAATTACTTTGCCAATTAAGTGTTTGATCAGTAACTGTAAACCTTATCACATTAACAACAACCAATACTAAGCATTGGACCCCAACTTTCAGGTATGCCCCACATCATTTTGTTTTCGGCAGCCATGTCCCATAATGCTCTGACAACATGCTGCAAAAGTGTCCAGTTAATTCCCAACTGTATACACATCAGCAATTTTATCCTTAATATCTACTACACACTGGTTATTATAAGGTCCCATAACTTATAATACAACTGATTTACCCCATTCTAAATTCACCTTTATAAAAAACAACCAATGACTAACCTCTAGAACTACTAAGAAAAACATTTAGAAAAACAACCAACTACTATACCTATAGAACTACTAAGTAAAATAGTTATAGAAACTAATTACTAGCCTATAGAACTACTAAGTAAAATAGTTATAGAAAACCAACCAATTACCTTATAAAAGCTAGCTTCATCTGTGATGGCTTTGAACAAAACAACAGCAGCTAGTGTTAGAGGACCCTTAGACTTGTCAATCCCTTGTTGAACCTTGACTATTCGTTTCATTAATTACTCTCTAACAAACTTTAAACATGTGATTATAGGAACATCCCTTCCATCCACCAACTGTCTATTGAACACCTCACATATATTGTTCAATAACATATCATAATGAGCTATGCTTGCAATTAAAATAGCCATATAATTGATTATCATAATAAATAAGGAAAGCACTGATTAGAATGTATTAAGTACAAGAATGTATACCATTGAAATGAGCTCTTGATTAATGTTGTGGAGGTATTTTTTGAGCCATTCATAAGCTTTTGTATCTGTCTTTCTTAACTTATCCATTTCTTTTTCAAAGTATGGCATACTTGTTGCAGAGGCATAATTCCATAAGAATTCCTTATACAAATCACCTTTAAACTGAAGTTTCATGTTTTCATGTATGTGTCTAAGACAAACTCTATGCTCAACACATGGGAAAACCTGTGCAATTAGTGGTATGAGGCCCTAAATTCCACAAGTTAAAAACAAAAGTATAAATATCAAGAACTTAAAAACAAAAGTATAAATATGAACAACTTAAAATAGAAGAGAGTACCTTATGCCTGTCACTCATAAAGGTAAATTTTGAGTCCCTTGTCAGATCTAGATCATCTCCCAAAGCTGTAAGAAACCAGGATCATGTATTCAATGTTTCAGCTTCCACTACAACATATGCTAGGGGATATGTTCCATGGTTTGCATCAACACCAATAACAGTTAGTAGTTGACCTGGATATTTCCCCTTCATGAAACACCCATCAAGCACTAACAAGTCTCACATCCATGCTTTAAAACCCCTCTTGAGAGCTCATAAGCATAAGTAAATCCTTCTAAATGGCCTAGTAGGTTCAGAAGGATCAAAACATCTTTCAACATCTAGCTTCACTGTTGTGTCATGATTAGTCCTCTGTAAGTCCAACACATAGTCCCTTAAAAGAGCATACTACTTAGTGTAATCTCCCAAAACCTTCATACTTGCCTTGGCTTTTGCCCTATAGATCTTGTTGTCTGTAACCCCCAATCGATACTTCTTTTGTAACTAGTCTTTAAGAGCTCTAATTGGCACATATGGATTTGGTTTAATTGTCTCTTCAATTTCTTTAATCAAGAATGAATTTGTAAGCACGTTGACAGTTCTTGTTTGGAAACAATCATGGTCATCTTTCAATGTTCTCACTGACAAAGTTTCTCCATCCTTGCCTTTAGATATTTGTAATGCCCATGGACATGTGATGTATTTATAGATGTAATGTCCTTTTGTACCTCCTACTTTAATAGACTTCACACCTGTCTTATTTAAAGTAAGATCCAACTGGTTTTTGCTGTGGAAGTGGACCTTTTGTTTCGTAGGACTAGTAGTTTCACCCATTTACCTCTAATATTCTTTAAACTAGGACTGGACCCTTGTTTATGTAGACTTTTTTGCTTAATCCATTTACCTATAATATTCTTCAAACATGATCCACTTGGCCATTTACACTTTGGGGGCCTCCCATGTCTCCTTCAGAGGTAATTGAATACATGACTTTTGCCTCTACAAACAACTCTATTCTCTCCTTGTCATTCTTTTTATATATACTATTGCACTTCTTATTGCCACAACTGAGAATAAACCAAATTCTAACACGTCTCTTTATCAGGAAAATCTTACCATTATAAAAGTTTCTTGTTTAGTGTTGTCCACACTTCCTCTTTTCTCATGTTCTTTCCTTAACCTTCTCAAAGCTTTTTTTCTTCTTGTCCTCTAACTCTGTATCACTATCACTGGCACTAATAAAGTCATTAAGATCATATGATTCTCCAACAATGTGCTTAACATGAATTTCATTGTTCCCTTTATTACATCCAATCCACTCAACCTCTTTGTCTGTATGTTCATAGAAATCCTTCATGTCAACCTCTACTTCATTAATATAGATGTCTCATCAAAATCACTCACTATCTTCACTTTAATTGCGACTTCCATATCAACTATAAATTATCCTTTGCTATGTCAATCGTTTCTTCTTTTTCCATCTCCACATAATTCTCAATTATTTGTAATGCCCATGGACATGTGATGTATTTATAGATGTAATGTCCTTTTGTACCTCCTACTTTAATAGACTTCACACCTGTTACTCTTCATAGGAGTCCTTTTCTTAACTAAGTCTCTCTTACTCTTCTTAGGGGTCTTTTCCTCAATTACAACCTCTAAATCAGTATACTCATGCATACAGTAAATCTCAATCAATTTGTACTTTGTTGTATGATTGATCAAGTTCAAAACATCTTGATCAATTCTTAGTGCTTTTAACCCAAAATCTAAATTGCTATCTGGTATTTAGTACTAATAGTGCATAGCATTCCTATTTTTATAACCTAACATTTCAAGCATGTCAATTTAAATCAACAATAAACAAATCAACATTAACCTGGTCAAAGTAGTTAAATGTGCCATCCTTGTATTTTTTATTAAGTGAATCACTCAGATAGCCCCCATGATAAATCTTCAAGCTAAAATAGTTGGGGAAATCACATATTCCATATGTTTAAAAAAATTAGGGTTACAAAGATTCAAACAATAATTATGTTTAGAAATATTGGAACTTACGATAAGCATGTTCTTCATCAACTTCTTCATCATAAGTGCGAAGGTGCCACTCACAGACCACCATCACAAATGAGTTGTTCGTTCGGATTCTAGGATTTTAGGATTATGAGTTTTTGATATTTTGTAATAGGATTTTAGGAAATGAAGAGTTTTTTGAGAGTGGGTGTTTTTTGATCGTGTTTATGGACTACAGAGAGTAGTTGAATCTTAATAAAAGAAGAGGGAAAGAGGAGAGGGTTAGCTGGGAAACAAAAGGACAAAAATACCCCTCTAGTGGGGCCCAATAATGAGGTTAACTAACGAAGTTAGTAGCCAAGGATGTATGGTGGCAAACGTTTGCCTAACGAAGGATGTAAACTGCCAGAAGTTTCTGACATGAATGTATTGTGTGAGAAAGTGCAAACCACTTAAAGGTAAAACTGTCATTCTGCAAAAAGTAAGAAAGATAAAGTTTGTAATGATGATGTATTTCTTAAACTGTATATTTTTTGTCGGTGGACAATAATTTTGGGACGGAGGTAATATATGTTTTTTTCAATACAACTAGTTTTTTTGTTCTTTTAACCGGGTAATTTATTCTTCTTATCGGAGATTTTGCCTTTACCACTTCAATGTTGTTTGCATTTAAAAAATTGTATTTGATAACTATCACATTTTACTGGTAATAGTTACAAAATTTTATCATCATTGACACCCAAAATGATTAATGTTTTGTATTTTTTTTCTTTTCATTTATCAAGGCTTTTAGTTCGACATTTTGAGTCGACTAGTTCTAAGATGACTACCGTTTTAGTTAGTTCAAATTCATCGTAGGTAAACCTATGTAGTCACAAAAGATTAATTTCTTGTAATGATGTTTAATGGTTTTAAATTTTTAGCTAGTTTTTCTTGATGCAATATTTCATATTGTAGTTCGATAGTTTCATCTTTTTATTTATGATTTTATTTTGTTTCATATTGAAATGATCTAATTAATTGACTTATATTAGGTTGGATGTAATGGTCATCTTCTCATCACATTCATCTTGGTGTCACATCGGTTATTCTGCACACCACCTAACCCACAACCTAATAGTCTTAGTGGTAACCGTCTAACTAAACACATAAAAATACATCTTTTATGTAAACATACATCATGATATACCACATACACATTCACAAACAAAATAATATTGTTACTCCCCTTTTTCCTTCTTTTCCGTTAGGTGAAGCTGACGACCTTACTAACCCAAAAACCTCCCATTCGCGCGCCAACCGTTCTAATCTGTCACAAGCTTCACATGTGGTGATGATATGCCATAACACAGTCTTGGAGAAAAAACCATGACTAAAAAATTCTTTGCATATATTACCAAAAGTGAAAGAATATCGCCATGTCGGGCTCTTTGCTAACCCCAAGAGGCAAAGTTGATACTTTATGTTT
>BQNB010147385.1:0-16446 GCA_026074375.1 Tanacetum coccineum
CATGTTTATCTCAGGTAATTGAGCAACTTATGGCACGGAGTAGCAGTGGACTTGAAGATGGGTAAATTGTTATCATTCAAACTTGATGTTTCTAGATTTTGGGACATGTCTCCATTTGTAAAACTTTGATTTATTAAATGATAAGTAAATTTTTCAAAACGTCTCTTTTGAGTCGTTTTCTATGATTATGTCTATTGATCCATGAAGTAATACCCTAGATTAGCTTCCACTGCTATATGTCAAAAATGGGTGTGTTACAGATTGTTATCAAAGCTCATGGTTATAGAGAACAAGGGTAAAACCTAAACTATAACTACTTTTTTTTCATCCAATAAAGTCCTCCGTGTCACTGCAGTTTCCAGAATAGTATGTGTAAGAAATTTCATGGCAGATAATACCCTACTATTATACTATTATGTAAATAACTTATGTTATTTCCACTAGGTTGTTACATATTCATGTCTTTTCCCCCCATCCTATTGTTATCCTGTCTGATTTTGATATTGAGGATACCTTTTCCTCTACATATTCTCCTGACTATATCCTGGTTTCACCAGACTATTTCCCAGCCTCCCCCGGGAAACACCTCTCATAACTTTTCAGATGATTTAAATAAGAATCTTTTAGCCTCACTAGCCCTCTCACCTTCTTATGATGACCCATATATAAAGGTCATACAAGCATAAGATGCTACTAATAATGAATTACCTATTCGACCACAAACTCCTATTACTCTACCGATTATTTTGCCTCCATCTCCAGTGTTATCACTGTCACCAATGTTTGATTCCCGACATTTCTTTCCTCCCAAGAAGATTTTACCACCTAAAGACGCTGAGACACCTGTTGAATCACCCATTCCAATATCTCCATCTTCATCAGTAGGATCTTCATCACCGGTTAGGTCAACCACACCACCACCAGACTATCCCTTTGATAAGTCTCTCTTTGCAGAGTTACATAACTCATTATGGATCATATCGCAACCACTGGGAAGTGAACCAGTCCCTGAGAAACCTAATAAGTCAGATGCTTGTTAGAGTGTTCATCTCTGGAAGTCTTAGATTCCAAAATTTTCTGTTATATCCTGCAATGTAATATCAAAGAATGATCACAAGTCTTTGTATTATAATACCTTAACTTGTGATATGACTATATCATTTTATGGATTCTTATTATGTGTTGTCTTATGTTGATAGAATGCCTCCCAAAAAGTCATCAACATCTGAAGCACCAGCTATGACTCAGGCTGCCATCAAGAAACTAGTTGCTGATAGTGTTTTCGCAGCTCTAGAAGCACAAGCCGCTAACATGGCAAATACTGATAATACCACCAGACTAAGAGAAGCTCTTGTAGCAAGACAGTGTAGCTACGAAGAGTTCATGAGCTGCCAACCTATCAACTTCAAAGGTACGGAAGGCGCTGTTCGTCTCATCCGCTGGTTTGAAAGGACTGAATCAGTATTCTCCCGTAGCAACTGTACCGAAGACTGCAAGGTAAAGTTTGCTACTGGTACATTAATTAAAGAAGCTCTATCTTGGTGGAATTCTTTTGCCCAGCCTATTGGGATAGAAGAAGCTTACAAGATTACCTGGGTTGAATTCAAGAAACTTTTGATAAAGAAGTACTGTCCCCGAACTAAAGTCCAGAAGATGGAAGACGAATTTTACCATCTGACTGTGAAGGGAAATGATCTCAAGACATATGTGAGAAGATTCCAGGAATTGGCAACCTTGTGTCCCACTATGGTGCCAGATTCTGAGAAAATGATAGAAGTTTTCATCAGGGGATTGCCTCAAAGTATTGAAGGGAATGTTACCGCCTCTAAACCTCAAACTCTAGAGGAAGCCATTAACATAGCCTAGAGGCTAATGGATCAGGTAACAAAGCACACTCCGGTGCAAGTATCAAGTGATCACAAATGAAAGTTTGACGATAGAAGAACTTTCAACAACAACAACTACCGCAACGATAATAACAACAACTATCGTAACACCAACACCAACAACCGCTACAATAATCACCAACCACAACAGAACAGAAGACAGGAAACCTTCAGGGCTTATGCTGCCACCCCAATTGAAAACAATGGGTATACTGGAAGTCGTCCTATGTGTAAGAAATGTACTCTGCATCACACAAGACCTTGCACTATCAAATATAATATTTGCAACAAGGTGGGCCATCTGACCAAGAACTACAGAAACAAAAGGCCAGCCACTGGAAGTAATCTGCTACCAGTGACAGTTACTTGTCATGCCTGTGGAGAGAAAGGGCATTATGCAAATCAGTGCCGAAAGACCACCAACAACAATGCCCAGGGAAGAGCCTACTGTTAAGGATAGGAAGCACATCAAAACCCGAACTAGTCGGGTATGTTCCTTTAAACCAACATCTAGCTATAGTATTATTGATTCAGAGCCGATAAAGCCTCATATCCATATCTCTTGCTTATGCCTAAATATTCACCCATTACAATAGATACCTTTTACGATATTGAAATGGCTGATGGAAACCTAGTAAGCACAAACACCATTATTCAGGGTGCAACTCTGACCTTGTTAAACCAACCTTTCAAAATTGATCTTATGGCGATCAAACTCGGTAGTTTTGACGTCGTCATTGGTATGGAATTGGTTATCCCCAAATATCATGCTAGGATTATCTATGTGAGAACGTGTCTACCTTCCCATTGACGGTTGAAACATTAATCATTCGAGGTGACCAAAGTAAAACCCGACTACATCTCATATCCTGTATAAAAACCCAAAGGTATATATCCAGGGGATGTCAAGTTTTCATAGCCCAAGTAATGGAAAAGAAGTCGGACGATAAACGACTAGAAGACATACCGGTAGTCAGAGAATTCCCAAATGTTTTTCCTGAAGATCTACCTGGCCTACCCCCAGCTCGTCAAATAGAATTTCAAATCGATTTAATTCCAGGAGCGGCACCTGCAGCCCCGAGCACCTTACAGATTAGCTTATTCAGAAATGCAGGAACTATCAAACAACTTTAGAGTTGGGCAGACAGAGGTTTTATTCGACCAAGTACTTCACCTTGGGGAGGCTCATATCTTATTTGTTAAAAAGAAAGACGGATCTTTCAAAATGTGTATCGTAATTACGAGAGTCGAATAAACTTACCGTAAATAATCTGTTAAACCCCAAAAATTTCCCAGGATTGATGACTTATTGACGAACTTCAAGGTTCGAGTGTCTACTTCGAAGATGATTAATATCAGGGACTATCATTCAACTAAGAGTCAGGCTGAACGATATTCTAAGGTGCTTTCAGAACAAGATACGGACACTACGAATTTCAAGTGATGCCATTTGGTTTAACTAACGCACCTGCTGTATTCATGGATCTCATGAACCGTGTGTGTAAACCATACTTGGATAAATTTGTAATAGTGTTTATCGCAGATTTTCTTATCTATTATCGTAACAAACAGGAAAACGCAAAATCATCAAAGAATAATCTTGATATTCTCAAAAAGGAGAAATTATATGCCAAGTTCTCCAAATGTGATTTCTGGATCCATATCGTGCAATTTCTTGGACACTTAATTGATAGTCAAGGACTTCATGTTGACCCCGCCAAGATTGAAGCAGTTAAGAATTGGGCATCTCCTACTACACCCACAGAAATACGTCAATTCTTAGGACTTGTCGGCTACTACCGGAGATTCATCGAAGGTTTTTTGAAGATTGCAAAGTCTTTGACTGAATTAACCCAGAAAAACAAGAAGTATATCTGGGGCGAAGATCAAGAGTCGGCTTTCCAATTACTAAAACAGAAGCTTTGTGAAGCTCCAATCTTAGCATTACCAGAAGGAAACGACAATTTTGTTGTTTACTGTGAAGATTCTTTCAAGGTCTGGGAGCCGGTGGTTTAAAAAATGCAAAGAGAAAGGTTATTGCATTAAATCCGACAAACTCAAAGCCTAACAAAGAAAAACTATATCACTCATGATCTCGAACTAGGAGCAGTAGTTTTCGCTCTTAAATTTAGGACCTATCTGTATGGCACCTATGTACTGGTGTTTACTGATCATAAAAGTCTTCAACTATTCTTGATCAAAAAGAGGTTGAAATGAGACAACGCCTTGGCTGGAATTTCTGGCAGATTTACCATTGTAAAATTTGTACCATAATAAAAAGATTAACCTAAACTAGTAATATCATTCCACTTTACCCTAACTAACCAATCCTCCCCATCTCTCTTTCTATTTGGTCGATCAAAGGTTTGCTAAACCCTTAGTCTACTAATCAAATTCCCAGATGATCTCGTATACTCCAATATTTCATAGGATCTAGCCTTAGTTCTACATGTGTAGTAATGATGGATACATGACGCAACCAACACAAGTGATTCTCCTCATAACCCTAATCGATCCTCTAGAGGCATTTAGAAGACTACCAGGAAGGTCCGCTGCAAACTTAAAGATTACTTGTATTTCAGGATAACGATAATACAACTAAGAAAAGCTCTAATACATAGCTTAGGTTACATCATTGCTAGGAGATCTTGATGTTAGGGAAATTAAGCATTCTTGACTTTGTTACGTTAGTTATATTTCTTAGTACCGCTAGTTGTAATTTGTACTGACAGTACAAAAGGTTAGTATACTGATCGCAGTTAGCACCGTTAGTATAAATAGTTAGTAGCGCTTCTGAGATATGCTGAGATATCTTAGGAAAGGAGTGCATGATCTCTATACGTATTTTGTAAAGCCATTAGGGTTTCCTTGTCTATAAAGGAACCCTAGACATAGTAGTAGATATAGTTCTACACCGGAATCATAGAGATCATTTTAGCAATCCTAGTTTTGTAATCTGTAAACTCTAGGCAGATTGAAGTTATATATAAAGTTCTTTTGTGAATCTTAATCTGTTCTTCTTAGCATTTTGATTAGTTTCCTCATATCAAAAGTGTATCACATTAGTGTTTATTATTGTTACTTAGAATTATCTAAAGGAACAAACCCTTTGCAAGCTAAAGGTTAAAGATCTATTCAGTAAACGATCCCACACGTGGTATCCGCGCTTGTTTTTAACCACCCCCCACCCCCCCCACACCCCATGTAGAAAACCTCTGAATAAGGAAGAACTTCTTATTTGAAGAAGATTTACAAATTAAACCAGGAAGATGTCCATCACCTCCTCAAGACTATCAAGTTCTTCTGACAGAGAGGTACAAAAACTGTTTAACCATGTCTTGATCTTTTAAAAACTCTTAAAAGAACTTTGATAGTGAAAAGAGAAAAAACTAGAAGAGCCGACTAGAAATTCAAGGTTAGAGTTTAGCCTTAGGATCTTTAGAATCTAGAATTCTTGGACATGGAAAAAGAATGAATTTTCTTGGATGAAAAATATGAGTTTCAAACTATGAGCTTAAATGCAAAGAATAAAAATTAACAACCTTAACTGAATTAGAGAAAGTTGTTAAGGAAAGAGATGAGTTAAAATTAAAGAAAAATAAATGTGAAGAATCATCAAGATCCTTGATGATTCCTCACAGTCAAATGAGTCTTAGAGATAAACTGGTTCGGATATGACACACAATTGAATGAAATGAGTAACAATTGGAAACTAATAGTGAGAAAGTTTGAGGGTTTTTGATGTCAGATCAAAGTGATGACGAGAAACACACAGCAAATGATAGTTTTCTAAAGCGATGGGTATCATTTGTTCCCCTCCTATATAGGGAACTTCTAACCACAAGAGCTGACTTATCATTTGAGGTTTAGATGGAATATGCCATTGGAAGAAAAAATGAGTCAAAAACAACTAATCTTAATACTAAAACAAGTGAGACTGTAGGTAAAACAAATGAAGCAAATACTTAAAAACCTAAGACAGTCTATGAATCAGTTAACAGAGATAAAGTTATCATTAAGGATTGGAACTCAAATGATGAGGATGTTGTGTCTGAAGTGCAAAAAGTTAATCTTGTTAAGACTAATGATAAAATTGGTCAAACTTCTAAAAAAGCAGAATTGGATTTAAGACAACAAAAGCTTGCTTTGTTTGTAAAAGTACTGACCATATAATCAAAGATTGCTTACTTTTCATGCAAACAGACCCAAAAACCTAATCTGAAAAAATTATTCGCGTCAATAATGGTTCAAAGGGTGGTCAAACTAGTATTTCAAAATACCCTCATTTAAGAAAGACTTTTGTCCCATCAGGAGTTCTAACAAGAACAGGTTTGATTACTCCTGTTAAGCAAAATGAGAAAAGAGCAGTTCACAAAGTTAGTACTGCTAGGCCAGTTAGTACTGCTAGGCCAGTTAGTACTGCTAGGCCAGTTAGTACTGCTAGGCCTGTTAGTACTGTTAGACCATTTGCTCCAAAAATAGCACAAACTAGTGGTGCTATTAGACCAATTTACCCAAGAATGGACAATGTAAGACCAAGAGGCTCATATTCACCTATCAAGAGGTCTTACTACACAAAACCAGCTTTTAGACCCAAAGACTTAAAACAAGATGTTAAAACTTTTAGGGTTAAAAATATGACTACTGCTGGGACAAGAGTAGTAGTTCATACTGGTAAGGGTAAGATGGATACTGACCTTAAAAAGTCAAGGTGGGTTTGGAGGCCTAAGGGAAATTACTTGGATCATGTGTCCAAAGACAGTGGTTCATTCATGCTCAAGAAGGTTGAGTATGTTGACCCAAAAGGGATTTCCAAGTCTGTAATGGCTTGGGTCCCTAAGAGATACTAATTCTCTTACTTTTTGTGCAGGGCAATCCAGAGATCTTGTTACAGGATCATGCAGTGGTGGATAGTGGTTGCTCTAGCCATATGACTGGCAACAAAGCTTATCTTTCAGACTAGAAGTTATCAAGATTCACACAGACTCTAATGTTGCAGACCTTCTCACCAAAGGATTTGATGTCACAAGATTTAACTTTTTAGTGGTTAGCATTGGGATGTTAAATTTGTAACCACAATTAAGGGGAGGCAAGATATTTGTTGTACAGTTTGTAGATGAATTCCAAGAATAGGAGATGGCTATGATGCTCATTTGAGGTTCACTATACTCTTTGGCATAAGGATTCAAGATTAGATGTGGTACTAAGCATTAGTTCATATTGCTGCAAAAACTTTGTACTGCTAGTACCAGAGTTAATACCGCTAGGCTTACTTAGTACTGCTCGAAGATATCTACAGATGATTATGGTGTTTGAATTGAGTGCAAAGCTATGTAATGCAGTTTGGTTTGTTTCTTAGGGCTCTTCATATGGTACTAAGTTAGTTAGTGCTGCTAGTTTTGGTTAATTTTGGTAATCAAAAAGTTTGTACCGCCAGGCTTAAAGTTGGTACCGTTGGGCAAAGTTTGTACCGCTGAATAGCCGTTGGAGAAAATACCGCTAGGGCTCTAAAGTGTAAATTGCACCATTTATTTGCTCTTAGGTTTGCTCAACCTATATAAACCCATCTCAATTGCATACTTTCTTCACCTAATATCTCTTAATCGCTCTCGGTTAAACAACCCTAATCTTTTCATCATCGACAACCATCAATTCATCGATTATGGTAGCTCTTGAATCCCGTCCTAAGCACAACATGGTCGCCTACTTAGAAAAGACTGATGGGAATGCTGAATTTCATGAGATCATAGGCTTCCTTACACGCAGCTCAATTCACTATGCTCTCACTATAAGTCCTCTTGCCTCTACTACGTTTGTTGAACAGTTTTGGATGACTACTAAATCCAAAACAATCAACAATGTTAGGTATATTACTGCCACAGTTGCTGGCAAGCCTGTCTCAATCTCAGAAGCATCAATTAGAAGTGATCTTCAATTTAATGACGCTGCTGAGATTGATGTGTTATCAAATCAGGCTATATTTGATACCATTCAATTGATGGGGTATGAGGGAGATTTGAATACACATACTTTTAATACAAGGACTCTTTCTCTCCTCAATGGAACTTTTTTGTTTCATACCCATCAATCACTGTTTAAGCTTATAATGCACATCTTGGGATTCAAAAATACACAAATATTGCATGCTGTAATATGTTTGGCCATAATCAAGTTTTTTAAACTTTTCAAATAATTTTTGATGGTATGATGAGGCATTTGGAAGCAAGGGAAGAAGTTAGTCATGTCCCTAAGGTTAATTCCAAATATGTTTGACTAACCAACTCAAGAATGTGCCTGTCCCTTTAACCACTTCCCTATTAATGCTTTGACTACTAAGGTTTTCTCTTTTATGGTTAAAAAGGGTAAAAAAATTATGGGAATGTGACCCCTTTATTTCCTTCTATGTTGGCTCAAACAACAAAGGATAAAGGTGCAGTTTCAGAAAGACCATCTGAAACCCAACCCACACCTTCTCTTACTCACCCAAGTGAAGACCAGTCTGAGCCACAGCCTGACCCATTCCTCAGACCTTCTTCTTCTAACCCAATTCCTGACTCTCATTCTAGAAGGTTTTGGTGGGAATCATGGAGGTCAGTCATCCAGTGATAGATCCCTATCAGGGAATGAGGTGGCCTGACACTTCAAAGTGTGTATGATTTATGTGTTTCCTTGTGTAAACAGGTTACAACTCAAGCTGCACAAATTAAAGATTTGAAGGCTCAAATCAAGCAGCTAAAGAAGAAGGCTAAACCTGTTATCTCACACCATAATGCTTGGATCAAGAGTGTCTATGAAAAAAAGATGGCAAGGCAGAAGTCTTAGCAGATAAAGATGATGCATAAGGCGTCTGTATCCAACAGGGGAGGAAACCTGCCAAAATTTAACAACGGTGCATAAAGATCCAGCTTTTTGATGCTTTGATGACTGTAATAGATTACATGGAAGCCTGCGATGCTCATGATGAGGGGACAGTGAAGGACAGTAAGAAACAAGAGTAAGTACTGAAGATCAAGTTAGTATCGACAAGCTAAAAGTTAGTATCGACAAGCCAAATGAAGGTACTGCTGAGCCAAATGAAGGTACTGCTAGTAAAAGCTGGAAATTTAGATGTTAGTGCATGTCTACAATGTTTATCAGAGGATTGATGAAAACTATGCTAATTTTTGGTTACCATGAGCCAAAATAAGACTAAAACAAAAAGATCTTAAGATTAAAGAGATCTAAAGATATTGATAAAACCAAGAACTACAAACTGAAGGTCAATATTAATTTTGAAGCCACTTCCAAAGATTGAGCTTAAAGACAAAGGCAAGATAGTTCTTGAGGAAGAAGCTGAATCAGAGGCTGAATCAAAAGGTGTCAATGAAGTTGAAAGAAGTTTGCTTAACTGCTAATTGATGAAGAGGTGGCAAAAAAGGTTCAAGAGGCTTGGGAAGCAGAAGAGAGAAGAACAGTTGGCTGAGGACGAAAGCTACTAAGGGTGCTTCACCAATGCGTATGATTTTATTAGGCAAGATCAGTGCAGATAAGATTCTTGCTAAAATGCATAAAGAAGAAATAAAGAGAAAGTGTTTACCATTGAAGAGAGAGCCAAGTTGCTTCATGATACAATTGCTGCACAAAGGAGATTTCTTGCTCAACAAAGATATGAGGTTATAAGAAACAAACTTCCTTCAAGAAATTAACTGAGAAACCAAATGATGACATACTTAAAGCATGTAGGATGATACAAAACATGCTCAGCTGAAACAAAAAGAAATTTGAAAAAAATTTCAAACAACTTTGTCTGAAAGGACAAAAGAAGTTTGGATAAACGTTTTTGTTCCTATTGGATTCTGCTAAGATGAAAGACAAATAGGAGATGAATAAGAAGGCCGCAGAAACAAGATATTCAAAGAAAGAAAATCATCGTCCAAGGGAAAAAAGAATATATCAAAGGAGAAAGCAGATTCAGATGTAGAAGGAAAAAGAGAACTAAAGTCTTTTCTGATGTGGAAACCTGATGAAGATAAGGCTATAAATTATGAAGTCCTACAAACAGGTTTCAAATGATGACTGGGAATCAAAGTTTTATGAATATGGTCAATATGGAAGAGAACTAATATATTACAGAGTTAGTAGAGCTGATGGAAGCTCTAGGTGATCAATACCTTTTTTGAGATGGATTAAACTATATGATAGGATGACTTGTGAGATACATAGTCTGTCATGAAACGGATTTGCAACAAAGAACTCAGAAGGAATTGATCTACTTCTATAGGTTGATCTAAAGACTATGTTTGAGTCAAAATGCAGATGATGATTCTAGAAGCTCAAGCAGAGAGGAATCTTCTAAGCTGGTATTATGCAAATTGTAGGAGTACATGCTTTTGAGACTAGAGGATGGTACTGAGATCAATATGCTAGCAGAGAGAAGGTATCCTCTTACTAAAGACACACTTGAGAGGATGTTGGATCTAAGATTGACAACTATATCTAATGATAATGTTGCACTTGATTTGCTAAGATTCATTGAGAAGCAGATTGCTGAGTTGGAGAAGTCTGAAGACTCTGATGGAAATGAGGAGGATCTTTGAGTGTTGGTTGTAATATCACACAACAAATGGTCATCAGTTCACCTTGCTTCATAGTGAAGAGTTGGTTAGTCCAGGATCAATCAGTTCCTGGTAAAGACTAATCAAATCTGTTGATAGCTGTAGTTGCTAAAAACTATATGGTTATCGTACACATGTTATGGCAATGAAACATTGACTCAGTCCAAAGCAAACGGTTTTGGTTAAAGCAGACTCAAATCCGTTGATAGTGATGTTTACTAAAATCTATAAGGTTATCCCCCCCCCCCCCCCCCCCCCCCCCCCCCCCCCCCCCCCCCCCCCCCCCCCCCCCCCCCCCCCCCCCCCCCCCCCCTCCCCCCCCATTCAGCTTGTTGTTTACAATAAAGAATTGGCTATCCAGAGAAACGGCTACTGGTAAAATAATATCCAAATTCGTTTAATGGCTGGTAGTTTGCCAATAAACTACCAAGCCCACCATAGTTGGATTTGCTATGTTGTAAATAAGAAGGGGAGCTTAAAGAAAATAAGGTTGTATAGTTGATACTGATTAAGTTCTTCAAAATGGAGATTTTGAGAAAAGAGTGTTTGGATAACATCCTTCTAGTCTAACAAGATGTTAACTAAAGAAAACTGAAGTTACAAAAGTTCAAAATTCATGTTTAGGGGGAGATGGTTGGGAATTATGCATTCCTGACTTAGAACCGTTAGTTATAGTAGGTTAGTACACGCTAGTTGTATTTGTATGACAGTACAAACTGTTAATACTGTTCAGATAGTTAGTACCGTTAGTATAAAATTCGTTAGCTACGCTTATGAGATATGCATGAGGATATCTTAGGAAATGATATGCATGATCTCTATACGCGTTTTGTAAAGCCCATTAGGGTTTCCTTGGTCAATAAAAGGAACCCTAGGCATAGTTAGTAGATATAGTTCTGCACAGATCAATAGAGACTTTTAGCAACTCATCGTTTTGTAATCAGTAACCTAGGCAGATTCAAGGTTATAATATAAAGTTCTTTGTGATATTAATATGTTCTTTTGCATTATTGATTAGTTTCCGGCATAATCAAAAGTGTTCAAATCAATTGTTTTCATTATTGTTGCTTTAAAATTATCTAAAGGAACAAATCATTTACAAGCTAAAGGTTAAGATCTATTCAGTAAACCGATCAAAACTTGATATCTTGGATTATGACAGTTGTATGGATGTTTTTACCTGTTTTTCGTTGGTTGTGCATGTTTTATAAACCATGTGGATGACCTTCTATACCTTATAATAATCACCTTGAACTTTAAAAACACCATGATTTTTCCTAGCCGAATATGAAGATCCTCCATGCCATCCACTTCACAAAGTACTTTTCTTCTCAATATTCCCTACAATTGGAAACATAAATATTGTGGTCACAATAAGACTTTACCAATTTCGGACACCAAAATTCTTAACACCATAATTAGTACGATTTAAGAGCATACTACTTTGTTGAAAAAAAAAATTTAATGGAAAAATGTGACTGTTGGTTTTGCCGAACCTTACCCTTAGTCTTTGCTCTCATTTCTTTAAACCCACCTATTGCTAAATGGGGAATGGTTGATCTGCAGTTGTCCAACGTTGTGCCAATGGTAAACGAATTCGTAAACCTTAATATACCTACCCTGGCGATTTTCTGTGTTGAATAAATAAGTCAACAAACCTGGAAAGCTGAGCACAAATATCGACTCAAAGGAAAACACGCACGTGACTTAATGTTACATAGTACTTAAACTAACGAATGAGCAAAGAAGATATACAAACTAGATCCCCCCCATCTTATTTTAGAGATTGTAGGGGGTAGAAACCTATCCTAAATAGAATAGGAAACATCCTTGCCTTGCAAGGCAAGTTTAACTAATCCTAGTTATAGTCTATTCCTAATCTAAATTACAATGTCAAACTTAACCCCTAACCCTTAGTTTAAGTTAATTCTAATACACATAATTTCACCTTAGACTAACACTTAAACATAATCGCATACTCAGCATCTTCATCAATGCTGAACTCAACCGGGGACTCCTTCACTTTTTCTTTCTAGCACACATTCCCTACTGCACCCTCTTGACTAGGTACTCCGGTTACCGTAATGTTTGCCCTCACCTTTATACCAAGGTGTACCTTTTCATGCTCCTTTACCAAGCAGTCCGTGTTTGTCTTCTCTTCAAGTTGCTTGTATCCACACTCTCTTTGAGCCACTGCAGTATCATCGTGACTAAACCAAAAAACTCAGCTTAAAGATTCCCTAAAGCTCCACTCTAAGCTAAACATGTTTTTTTATCTTGTACTTCATGGAATCCTGTTTTAACACTAGGACCAAGTTGTTTGAACCCAATTGTTGTGACCAAGTTGTTTTAAACACCAAACTTGTTTTGAACTTCCATGCTTTTGTATCATATTCCCATCGAGGCTTTTCGCTGTTTAACTTGTTACCTACTAGCCAGTCGTTCTTTACTTGCTACAACTTGTTCATGTTGCTTTTTATCCAACTTTACCGACAAGGTCTCACAAGCCGTGTGTTAACCCTTCTTTCATGTAAGATTGATCTTACTAACCATTAGGAATACCCTAAAGGTATGATCTTTCACCTACATATCTACAACCTTGAAATACCTTGTTACTCCAGTAATCACTTTCTGAATCTGAGATAAGCTAAACCTTACTTGTTTTCCAAGAACCACCAAGACTTAGAATACCAAGAAACCCGCGGACACCTTTAAACTTTAATAATTCAAGATTCTAAATAATCAACTAAACCTTGAAGCCTTTTTATCCTTCAAACTTGATCACCTCTAGAACTTTAAAAACAACACCTTGAAGCTTAAAGATTCAACCTTGTACAAACCCATTTGAAGCTTGAACCTTGTCGAATTTAAAACCTTTGCAATAACAACTTGATAAACCCAAGACTCTGCAAAACCGACCAATCTTAAGCCTTCCAAATCCTATGATCGACATCTACCTTTAAATAGAAATCTGCCGATTCTGGCAACAGGGGCCAACTTTTGACCTACTGTATCTCTCTCTACGAACCTCTAACTGAAGATCCCTCCGGTGAGATTCTAGATCTATGTGTCTTCGACCTACGATTCGAATTTCACAACGATCCAACGGTTAACGAATCCGCAGCGTCAATTCTCCCACCGCTGCGTAGGAACCGACGAACCAAAAAGAGGAGATATCACTTGATAGGATTGTACACCTTTGAGTCTGACATAGCTTCAGAAACTAACGTACCTTGGATCTGATACCACTTGTTGTAAAATAATTCCAACTAACCTTGAAAAGCTAGGCGGAAATTGGACTCAAAGAAAAAAAACACATTGTGACCTCAAACGTAACATCTTGTATTAACTAACGAAGAGCAAATAAGAAATGTACAACTAGGCAACCTCCTCATCTCTATTTATAAAGATGAGGGGGTAGAAACCTATCCTAAATAGAATAGGAAACATCATTTCCTTTAAAAGGCAAGTTTATCTAATCCTAGTTATAGTCTATTCCTAATCTAAATTACAATGTACACTAACCCCCTAACCTTAGTTTAAGTTTATTCCTAATACACAACATTCTGGATCGATGCATCACCTACGATCACCGGACGTAGTTCTTCAAGCATAATGGAAATCCTATCAAGTTCTTTAGTTAATTTTTTAAACCATGATCCATGTACTTCCGGACCATACTTACCAAGAATATGAGGTTTTGATAACATCAAAACCATCCACCATCTGGATACTAACAAGCTCTGATGCCAAATGATGAAAGGCACATAACTGAATAAACCCTAATTAAAGGGACGGTGATAAAACCTCAAGGGAATAAAACACTAACAAAGGAAAACTTTTATCAATACCAGGTTTATTGGTAATTAAAAGTTAAAATTTACAAAACTAAAAACTCTAAGCACTCTATTTATAAGGGAAAAACTAAATTGGGGTCTAATTTATCGTTATTCCCAAAACTACTAAAGTAAGAAACCACTATCAAACTTATTCTTAAACATAAATCACGATACAAAAAAAGCATCTAGGTAAACATACATACAATAAAAATCATATTCAGCGAGATAGTTATTGGCATCTATGTTCCTACATAGATGTCAAACACAACATTTCCTTCTAAAAAAATAATGATCTAACCCTCTAATGTTCTTTACATGTTCGCATCAACAACCAACGATCGCAGTAAAAACAACAAAACCCGATAAAACTGAAAAAATTCAATGAGTCAAAATTAGAACTGAAACCCAAACCCGTGTAAAGTTAAACTTTGTTGATACGGGTTAGATTTTGTACAAAACCGACCCATGGTAACAGCTACTTTCAAAAGAAAAAATATATGCACTTGGACAAAAGTTGGGACTAGTTTTAATTAAGGGATAATTTCATATATATCCGATCAAAATTTCAAAATGTCGTATACACCCAAAATACAAGTTTAAATTGAATTCTGCATAAGAGAGAAGGAAAACGAAATTTAGACACATAGTGGCAAAAGGGTTTGTGACTATCACTCTTAAATGTGCGAGGTTTCAAGTTTAGCACGTGCAAACAACCTTAAAGTGGTCATGCCAACCTCATGATAAAGATGACTTTAGTTGGCCAAAAGGTCGGAAACAATGTTTATAAAAAAGGAAAAAAATAATGAAATTTAAAAACCGGCAGTAACTTACTTGTTAAAGTTCTGAATTTTCAAAACCTTGTTCAAGTTTGAGGACTTTCTGAAGTTGTTCTATAACCACTGAGATTGTTGGGCGTATATATGGATCCTCGTTCAGGCATCGGTATGCAACCTCTACAAAAAAATAGCGATGGAATCTCTGTTTCATTTGTACCCTTAAAGGGGATCTATAATCTCGATCAGGAGGTTTCATTTTCGTAATGCTGCATACTACTTTGCTAAGAAACTGGTGTAACCTACCCTCCATCTTCCCTCATATTTTAACTGCTAGCCCTTGCAAATAGAAGTTCTAATAGTACACCCCCGAAAGAGAGTATAATTTCTGACTGCATTCCAGTTTGTAAGTATAAAGGATCAATGTAGCCCAATTGACCTTTGTCAAGCATAGAGATGTCAACATAACCCACTGATGTAAGTCGCGGACGGAGGTCGCCAAATGATAGAGGTTTATTGTAATAAACCAATGCACTAGGTGCGATTAACTGAATTCATTGCCTGCCAATTTTCATCTAAATGAATACTTGCGTCTATTCAAATCTTCTATTTTTCATCTCATGTTTTGACGATGATTTGAAGAACAATTCAAGCCGAAAAGCTATATCGAAGCAGTTTGACTCCACTCACCATGTTAGCTGTGTACCGCTCACATACTTGTCAAGGCCCCCGCGAGTTGGATGCTCGAGGACAAAAATCACCTTGTCATCGTAATCGTCACAGCAGCCAATGAAGGAGACAATATTTTGATGTTTTGGCAGAGAACTAAACATAACTACGTGACAACTATCGATCGTCTTATAATCATTTACTTAAACTAATACGAAAGCTAACTTCTTGCCGGAAAGTTCTCCTTTGTACACAATCCAGTCGTCATTCTTTTCATGATATTTTCTCCAGCAAAATTGTTGGTTGCTTGAATTATATCTTTCAACGGAATTCTATCGAGATCTTCCGGGATTTGCTAAGATGCCACATTTCTATCACCACCACACAAACAGGCTAATGCAACGAAAAGTTTGCAACGGTATATTTTTGTTGCAAATTTGCAACCGTAATGCAGCGAATTACCAACCGAATAGCATTGACAAAGAAAATGGTTGCAAATCCGTTGCAAAATATAAACTAATTACTGTTATTTTTTCCGTTGCAAATAATATAAAATTGCAACGGAAATGCAACGAAAGACAAAAAAATAAGTCTAAAAGAAATTACAATTTATTTTCCGTTGCAATTCAGTTGCAAATTTTCATAATGGCAACAGAATTGCAACCAAAGACAAAAAAATAAGTCT
>BQNB010147386.1:6014-16446 GCA_026074375.1 Tanacetum coccineum
GGGTGTCAGGACACTAGACGCAGTACATCAGGAAGTGCTCAGTTCTTAGGTGACAAACTTGTTAGTTGGTCGTCAAAGAAGCAAAAGTGCACTGCCATATCGAGTACAAATGCTGAATATATTGCCTTATCTGGGTATTGTGCTCTGCGTTTACAGCTAACAAACTATGGCTTTTAATTCAATAAGATTCCTCTGTACTGCGACAACAAGAGTGCGATTGCTTTATGTTGCAACAATGTTTAACACTCACGAGCCAAGCACATCGGTGTTCGCTACCATTTTATAAAGGAGCAAGTGGAAAATAGAATTGTGGAGCTATACTTTGTCCGGACTGAATACCAACTGGCTGGCATCTTCACCAAACCCTTGTCAAGTTAAAGATTTAATTTCTTAATCAAAAAGCTCGGGATGAAAAGCATGACTCTGGAAACGTTGAAAAATCTGGCAGAGGAAATAGGAGAGTGATGGTGGTAACTCATATCCTATATTATATGTACATCAGAAAACACAAAAATACAAAAATATTTTTCTTTTATATAAAAAAATTTCAAAAACAAAATAAAAAATTAAAAAATTAGAAAAAATATAAAAATATGTATCTCTGGCATGTCTTCTGAAAATCGATAACATGTACGGCCTTAGAAATGTCATTTAATAATGATACGAGGCTATAAATGAAGTTCAAGCAGAAGTTTCAAAAGCCTTCAAAACATGCTAAAATGGCTTGCTATTATTTCCGATAGTAACCCGGTCATCATCTTCAAGGCAAGTATGTCGTCAAAAAGACAACTTGACCTCACAACGGGAAATTTATTTTTCTCGGGAATGAATTACTTTATTTCATTCAAAGGCTTGTGTTTACTTTGCATCACAACCCGTGCTTCTTATATTCCGTAAGTGTATGTGTCAGTGCGCTTATGTGTCAAAATATAAGAAATCTTATTTTCTTGGGTGTTGATTTTCAAAATATAAAATAATCATCATTCAGATTCATCAGATCATTTTTTTTCTAAGACAATTTTGAACTATCAAATAACGACTACAACTCTTTCAATAGAAAACATGTCATTATTTGAGGGGGAAAAACTGTCAAAATTATCTTTTTCATAATTAATAAGGTGTCAATCGGAAAAGGTTTTAATGGTGTCAGGTGAATAACTAAAGGGGAGTTGATAGATGTCAACTTAATAGGGCTTTGTTTGATATATGTTTAATCTTGTTGGGGTATTAATGCAAAATGTAAATTTATTTCTTGATTTCTAAACCTTAGGGACTAGTTTTGCCATTAAGGGAAACTTATAATTGCCTTAGGAATAGCTTTGAGAAACTTAGAAGTGTCATTAAACCTCAGGGGGCATTTATGCCAAATCTCAAAAGATTCAAACATAAACACTCCCTTGTCCCGTCCTTGTTAAACACACGAACACAAACATACTCAAAAACCTTTTTCCTCCATTGCTAATTTTCAAAACCTTCAAGAATTCGTTTGATCTTCACTCTGAGCTTAAGGTACACGTGTTTGAATGTTATAATACCCATATAACCTAACCAAACCTTGGAATGGTGCGTGAAAAACCCTAAAATTGACCTAAATTGAGACACCTTAAAAAGTGGATGAAATGTTAAATTGATAGAGGGGTTTTGGTC
The DNA here is from genome assembly GCA_026074375.1 of Tanacetum coccineum. NCBI lineage: Eukaryota > Viridiplantae > Streptophyta > Magnoliopsida > Asterales > Asteraceae > Tanacetum > Tanacetum coccineum. Next base: position 7,662 of record BQNB010147386.1, read on the forward strand.
ACTTAGGGGTCTAGTTGTTGTACCCATACAAGTTTTAATGGGGATAACTCATTCATGTGTTTTGCTCAATTCTTGATGTCGAAAATTATTGAAAATGGGTAAAAACTTAAAAAGGTTTGTGGGTTTGGGTTGTGTACTGTTATAATGAATGTTTGAATGCATTTGTGTGTCATTAGAACTGTTTGTATGATGCATCTTGTCTATTTTGGATTTTTCATGTTCTCATGACTCGAACAAGTCAAAATTCAAGATTTTTGTGGTAAATTCATGTTGAAAAGATGTTAGAATGACTCATTGATGATGTATGTTCATGTTTAAATGATTATTGTAGCTTAAAAGGGTGTAAAATGTTTATGAAAAAGTTTGCATAGGCGAATTATACGCATAAAAATTTACTCAGGCGAACAATACATTAGATTTTGTTCAGGCGAACAATACTTAGGAAATTGTTCAGGCGAACTATACAAGATTTATAACAGGCGAACTATACATACATAGTTAAAACAGGCGAACTATACGTGCTTAATAATAACAGGCGAACTATACATACATAGGTATAACAGGCGAACTATACATGCATAGTTAGAACAGGCGAACTATACATAAATAATTATAACAGGCGAACTATACTTGGGTGTATTACACAGGCGATTTATACACTCCCTATAGGCGAACTATACTTGATTTTTTTCTTGTAGATCTAATCTTGTTATCTTGGTAATCTATCTAATAATCTAGTCTAAGTTTAATTAATCCCTATCATGTCACTTAGTGATTAATGTAGGTCTAATTTTCCTTAGAAATCTTTTGTGATTGCCTTGATTTCAATAGTTAGCCTATAGTTAAAGTGGTATATGAGTATGTGTGTTTCCTGTTTGCATGTGTATTAGCTCTTTGCATTGTTTGTATGTGTATCAACTCTTTGCCTAGTAATCGTTTGCCTATACCCTGTTGTAAATCCTGTCCTGCATCAATAATCGTGCATCTTGGTCTAAATTGTCTATCTGTTCCATATATATTTGGTTGTATATGAACTGTATGTGACAAATCTTAGCAGAATCATGTCTTCCATCACTGCTCAACAAACCAAGCTTGATCTTGAGCTTGTTCCCAAAGAAAACAGAATTGATATCGGAAAATGCAATGGAAGAATCCCTCGCGGGTTGACACCAAGAGAACCAACATTTCAAGTCGTTCTGGATGCTATCGCTCTCACTCCATGCTATCCTGCATTTCTCATCACTGCGGATGTCCCTGAAGTGTACATGCACCAGTTCTGGAATTCCGTGTACAAGCATGACACCTTCTACAGATTCAAGATTGACAAGAAGAAATGATTCAAGCTTACTTTGGAAGTCTTCAGAGATATCTTTCAGATTTGCCCAAGAGTACAGGGTAGAGAATTTGATCCCCTTCCTTCTGAAGAAGACATTGTGTCTTTCTTAAGAGAACTCGGTCATACTGGGGAGATCAATTCACTCAATGATATTGTTGTCGATCAGATGCATCAACCCTGGAGAACTTTTGCTGCTCTTATCAACCAGAGTTTATCTGGAAAGACTAGTGGTCTTGACAAGCTTCGTCTCTCTAGAGCTCAAATCCTTTAGGGTATGTTCCATCAAAAAAATGTAGACTATATGGAATTTAAAGGGAAGATTCATCTTACCAAATGAAAACAGAAGTCTACAAAAAAGGCAGAAAGTTTGTACTACCCTCGTTTCACCAAAGTTATCATTCACCACTTTCTTATTCAAGAAAAGTCATTCTCCTGGATAAACAAAATTAGGATGTACACCTCCAAAGATGACTACTTAATTAACTCCTTAAGATTTGTCTCTGCAAAAGAATCATCTCAGATCTATAGAGCTGTTCTACCTGAATGTTTGACCAGTCCTGAGATGAAGGAATCCAAGGCTTACAAGACTTATCTTGGCCATGCTACAGGTGCTGTACCTCCCAAGATTGCTAGAATATTCAAGAAAGCGTCTCCATCTAAGAAAGATAGTATTCCTGTCCAAGAAGATGAAGAACCTGCCCAGAAAGGCAAACGAGTTAAGAGATCTGCCAAGAAATCTTCAACTACTCCAGCTGCAGGTATTGTCTTCAGAGAGACTCCAGTGAAGACTAAGTCTACAAGAAAGGAAAAGGTAGATGTTTCACATGGAAAGGGTATTGATCTGTTATCTGAAGTAGCTTTGGCTGAAAAAGCTTAGTTGAAAGAAGTAAGGAAAAAGAGCTTAAGGGACTTTCACAAGACACATCCTAGTGGTTCTGGTATAGTTGCCGAAAAACCTCCAAGTGTTGAAAAGATCACTCCTACCATCACAAGTGAAGGAACTAGTGATAAACCAGGGGTTCCCGATGTGACAGAAGATGACTCTACTGAGAGTGAATCTGAGTCTTGGGGTAATGATAAAGATAACAGCAACAACGAACAAGAGGCAAGTGATGAAGGTAGTGGACATGAGAATGAAAGTGAAGAGCAAGAATCTGATTCAGAGCAGGATGAAGAATCTGATGATGATAATCAAGAAGAGGAGGAAGTTGATCAAGAAAATGAATCTGAAGATGATGAGATTGAAAGTGATGAAGTTTAAGGGAATGGATGTACTATCCGACCAATTTGATGATGATGTAGGACGCAAGATTTGAAGAGCCTACTCGACTGGTTAAAGAGGTGTTCAAGTGAAGGTGTGATGTTGAAGATGAAAATGAGTCAACAACTTGGGAATGATAAATTAGAAACTACTCAAGAACATGGTTGTTGACGATGCTCAAGTGACTCTTTTATACTGTTACGAAGAAGACTGAAGTTCCGGTTACTAGTTCTTCTCGCTCATCCGACTTGGCATCAAAATTCCTAAATTTTTCAGATATTCCTCAAACTGATGCTGAAATAGTTTCTCAACTAGATGTTCATGTCTACCATGAAGTCCCAAGAACTTAGGCACCCACTCTTCTTACAATACCAGTTTCTATCATCACCTGTATACACAAACACTCCTCAACCATCACAAACCTTCACTCCTATACCAATACTAACAACCCCCACCCCACGCTGACAATTAAAACTACATATTCTCTAATCAAACACTTCTGGACTTCGCAATCAGTCTTTCGATTCAAGATAGAATAAACTGCATTGGAAAAAAGAAGTTGTTTGAAAATGAAAAGGACCCTTCTACACACTCAAGTGGACATCTTTAGTTGATGAAACTCTAGACATAATGTTGGGCAGAAATCAGGAGGAAAGAATTCATTGAACTTCCTTTAGAGTTTCTTAGGGCAAGAATCCAAAGAGCAAGGTAAAAAATCACCTGCCTTGATTCTTACCACAAGGTAAGTGTCTAACTTCGCCTCCACTATGATCGGAAAAAGTAATTAAGAATCATGTGATGAAGTTATTGTCTAGCAAAGGTGTCTTCTTAAACCACAATCTGATTCATGAGGATGCTTCTACATCTTACTGAATTATGAGTGGTTTTTAAAGGAGATTCTTCCCCCCCCTTGACAAGATGGAGAAACGTGAGTCATATCTGACGGCTCCCGAACACCGAGATTGCTATGATGGTTTGAAAAAATCAAACGCTCTTGACAAAGATTTATTCTATTCTTATGATGTATATTCATTGAAGCATGGCCGAAAAAACAAGGATAAAGATGAAGACCCTTCCGCTAGATCAGAGCGCCCCCCCCCCCCCCCCCCCCCCCCCCCCCCCCCCCCCCCCCCCCCCCACCCCCCCCCCAGAGGAGTATAAGAAAAGAAAGCTAAGCAAAGATGCAGAACCAACCACTGGTCCGAAAAAGAAAGATTCAACGTCTGGCTCTTCCAAAGGCACCAAGGGGCTGTTTGTTTATTAAGAGGCTCTGAATCTGAATCTGATTCACACATCTGAATCTGAATATTCGGTAGAAAAGTCTGAATCTGATTCCCATCTTAATATGAATAAGTGGTTGAGAAATCTGAATCTGAATGAAATAAAACTGTTTGTTTTGATAAAATGTCTAGATGTGTTAAACTATATTTTTTACAATTTCAATATAATACGGTTGCATTTCACACAAAGAACATAAACATTCATTAATTAAAAAAACAAGATTCTTAATATTACTCGTTTTTAAAGTTTGAAGTGAAATTGTCTTCTTTAATAAGATTAACTAAATGAGTTTTGCGTTAGAATTGAGATGTACGAGTCCAAAACCGTAACTTTGCAATTGAACAAAATTTGAGTTGACATATTTATCTTATCCACTCTTTATATAACCAAAAACATATGCAATGATTCTAGTTAATTCCTTAAAAAAATTGTGAAACTACTTATGAGGCTGCTTCTACACTTACTGAATTTGAGTTAAAGAAGATTCTTCTCGATAAGATGGAGAAAAGTGAGTAATATCTGACAGCTCCCAAACACCGAGATTGCTATGATGGTTTGAAAAAATCTTACGCTATCGACAAAGATTTCATATTCTCTTATGATGTGTATTCCTTGAAGCGAAGCCACAAAGACAAAGACAAAGATGAAGACCCTTTCGCTGGATCAGACCGAGAGTTAAAGAAGAGAAAGCTAAGCAAAGATGCAGAACCAACCACTGGGCCGAAAAAGAAGATTCAACTTCTGGCTCTTCCAAAGACACCAAGTCTCAACTAAAATCTTCTGGAAAGTTTGTTCGATTAGAGGAACCAGTGTTCGAGGTTGCAGACTCAGACTCAGACTTGCCACAAGATCAAGAAGGGAATCTGGGTGATAATGTAGATTAGCCAAGGAATGAGACTGCATCTAGACGTGACTGGTTCAAGAAACCTACACCACCTTAAGAACCTACTGACCCTGACTGGAATATTGGCAAGACTACTCAGGAAGGACTAACTCAAAATTGGTTGATGACTCTAGCAGCTTCTACTTCTACTGATAAATCATTGAAGGACTTTGATGAATTGATGAGCTCTCCAATAGACTTCTTTGGATGCATCTTGAATGGGCTAAAATTTGAGAATTTAACTCAAGAAATCCTGCTAGGACTAGCATTCAGACTATTCAAAGGCACACGCTCTAATTATGCCGAATTAGAATATGACTTTGAAGAATGCTATAAAGCTCTTTCAAAAAACTTGATTGGGAAAATCCTGAAGGCGGTGACTATCCATTTGATCTTTCTAAACCCATTCCTTTGATCAAGCGTGGAAAACGTCAAAGAGTACCATTTGAATTCTTCATCGACAATGATCTCAAGTATCTACAAGGAGGAATTTTGACTATGGCATACACGACGTCTACCACCAAGACAAAGGCCGCTAAGTATGATCTACCAGGCATTGAAGACATGGTTCCAAAAATATGGAGTCCTATTAAAGTTGCTTATGATAGATATGCTTTATGGGGTATCTCACATTAGAGACAGCACAACGTAAGTCCTTTTATGCATATGCAGTGATGCAACAAATCAAGAGGAGATGTATATTCTACAAAACGTATTCTGGCAATCACTCATGTCAAGGTTATGAGGAAACATGGATACAGGTACTTGGAAGAGATTGTAGTAAGAAGAGCTGATAACGTATTATACAGATTTAAGGAAGGTGACTTTCTACGACTTCAGATCAATGATATAAGGAATTTACATTCTTGTTTTTAGAATCGGCTTACAAATCTTTCAAGGGATGATGTTGCTGACTTCGCAATAGCCCTAAGAATGTTCACCAGAAGTCTGGTTATTCAGAAGCGAGTCGAGGATCTTCAACTTGGAGTTGAAAGTTATCAAAAGAAGATCAACATCACCAAGCCTGATACCACAAGACCAGATCTCAGAAAAAGGCACCCGTACACTCCATACAAAGACCCTCAAGGATTCATTTATGTCGACGACTACAAGAGGAACAGGTTGATGCGCTCTGACAAACTGTACAAGTTCAGTGATGGCACGTTAACAAGACTTCTTTCTTCGCTCGAAGACATAACCAAGAATATCGACATGGAGTACTTGCTGAAGAGAAGATGGAGCAATTTGGAAAAGAAAAGAGCTCATTTCATGATCAAGGACATCAACAAGCTGCTAAAGGAAAGGAGGATGATGAGGAGTTTAGAGAAATTCGTTGGTGGTAGACTCTACGGAACTGACCTCAGACTGCTGCAAAGAACAATATGACTTAGTCATATTGTGTTCATATCTCAAAGGTCATTTCGTATATCATAAACTTGTGAATTTGTATATATGTAGTGTAGACTTATGGTGAAAATAAGGTGTGCTTGAGTATAAAATTTTCAAGAATTTCTTAGTAAATTCAAAAAATTTCAAATTATTATACTCAGCACAGTCTTATATACCCTCAAAACTTGAGGGGGAGCATTAAAATGTTCCTAATAGTGATTATGTAACATTTTGTCCCCGAACGTTTAATCAATTGATATCCAAAATATCAAGGGATTAACATTTTGGATAAGGGGAGAAAATGTGATTAAACTGAATAAATTACATTGACATGTGATCATATGAAATGGACTTAATGCACTCCAACTCTTAGCATGTACTACGATTACGGTGCACATGTTAAGGGGGAGCTTTTTAGTGATGATGAAAAACTCTCAAAGTGTAAATCTTTTGATATTTATATCAAACACTTTGATTGAATTTTTTCAATGATTTTGGTTTTGATTATGATGGAATACCCTAAAGACCGACCATGTACTTAAATTTATGGAGTTATAAGGTGGTTAGGCATAGGTATTCAAAATCCCATGATCCAACCAGAACCGGAGGGATCTACCCAGGGATATCCACTAGTTAGTGTAGAAGTCCTTAGGTATGATACAAAAGGAGTAAAAGTAGAGCACGAAAAAACAGTCAACGTACCCAGGCCTTTATATTTTAAACCTTTTTATTTTGAACCTTTTTCGTCCCTTTTGAACCTTTAGTTATATAATGGACCAAACCAAGGCAATAAGGGTTATATATAAATTTTGCATAGTTACTAATGATGCTATGCACTACACAGCGGTAAGGCTGTGTGTTGCTTAGTTTCACCCTCAATGGTCCCCATGTTCGAAACCAAAGCTCATGCTAAAGGCCTCATTATCCACTGTCAGCTGCCACATGAGGTTGCCAACGGGCAGACACCGACCCGAACTCGACCCGCTCCCGACCCGAACTCACCCGATCCACCCGCCCTATGACCCCGAACTGACCCGGTCCAAATACCCGGCAATGACCGCCTGGTTGACCGTGGTCCGGCCGGTGTCAAAAACGGTGGTGCGGCAACACCGGTATGACCGTCATTTATCCGCCGCCGTTGACCGTGGTCAGGCGGTGGTCAATAGTGGTCCCGCCTGCTGTTGACCGTTCGTTATACCGCCGCCGTTGACCGTGGTCCCAGCGGTGGTCCGGCGGTGTTACCGCCTTGACATGCCCAGTCATGACCATCGTTGACCCGTTGAGTCCGGTCACGTTGAACGTAACGGTGACGAATAGTTCCTCAGCCACGTGCACCACCAGTGGTGATACATGCCACTAAGATTGAGTGTCAGATTGCAGGAGTTACATTACGAGTAAACGAGGAACAGTCCTAGTGGCAGAGCGTCAGTACGAGTACAGGTAGCAGTATAGAGTGGCAGTCACTCAGTACGAAGGTACTGTCATGTGGCCGGCTGGACCAATCAAGCCATGACCCGTGCACTAGAGCTGTGTCAGTCCGAGGTATGTAGCAGTCAATCCTATTAGGGCCGTGTGCCATCATTGGCAATATTGGAGGTTGTGGGCGTTGGTGGGCGTCAAAATGACTAATATACCCCTAGATCCAGCAATATCATTGGATGAAGACCTGAAATGATGAATATACCCCCACCTACTTGGGGCTATATAAAGAACACGCAGCAAATGTATGAGAGTGTTAGATTTTAGTGTAGTTTTAGTTTATTTCAAAATAGAGTAGTATAATTTAGGATAGTATAAATTAGCTTATTATAGCTTTTTGTAAAAGCTTTTTTGAAAAGCTTATTAGTTTATTGTAATAATCACTTGGAGCTTATTTATGAAGATTTTTTGTATTAAGGTTGGTTTTATTAGTGCTTATTATCTTATGGCTTATTCTTTTTCTAATCCTCTATTTTCTTTTCTTTTCTTTTTAAGCTAATTATGGCTTATTATTGCTTCTAGTTTTCTCCTAGCTTATTTCTTACTTTAATTAAGCATTCCTTTGGCTTATTTGATTTAGATCTAAGCTCATATTATCCAAATAAGCTTTTGCTTATTTCATTTTCTTTTCTTATTTAGCTTATTTCTTGCTTATGCTCGATTCGGATGCTAAAAAGGGTGTCATGAGTCTTCTACTCGGCTTATTCTCTAAGTCTTGAGCACCCTTATTTTCGAGAGCTTAGTATTTAGTTTAGTAGATCTAAAAGCTTTTTAGTAATTAAAGTTTTCAATGGCTTATTTACTTTTAGATCTAGTTTAATAAATAGTTTTAAAAGTAGCTTATTAGATTAAATCTAGTTTTGTTTTTACTAATTTAATTTTTAATTCTAGCTTATTTTTCTTAGATCTAAATCCTTAAATATACCCGATCTGAGTTCACTTGATTGAACACCTTAGTTTCGGGTGGATTTAGATCTAAAGTTTTCATCTTTTTATTAGCTTATTTTGTTCTAACTTTTTATGTCTTATTTCTTATTCCATCCTTCTACATCTAAGGCCGGAGCTTAAGGGTCTTATAAGTAGGGATGAGCACGGTACCGGTCCCGTACCGGTACCGTACCGAATTAGTGGTACCGATTTTTTCCCGAGCATAAAT
>BQNB010147388.1:0-14304 GCA_026074375.1 Tanacetum coccineum
TCTTAGGTCTGTCGGTTACTACTGACGATTTATCAAAGGTTTCTCTAGGATAGAGAAACCTCTAACCAAACTCACTTGAAAAGAATAAGAAATACGAATAGGAAGAGAAAGAAGATGAAGCCTTTCAACTATTAATGTAGAAACCTTGTAGTGCACCGATTTTAGCATTTCCCGACGAAACGGAAAACTTTGTGGTTTATTATAACGCCTCACATAATAGACTAGGTACTATAATGATGCAGAAGGAGAAGGTGATAGCTTACGCCTCTCGACAACTGAAAGTTCATGAGAGGAACTACACGACACATGACCTAGAATTAGGAGCAATAGTGTTTACTCTAAATATTTAGGAACCCTACCAGTATGGTAAAAAGTGTACCATGTTTACAAACCATAAGAGCTTACAACATATTCTAGATCAAAAGGAATTGAACATGAGACCACGTAGATCTTTAAAAATTGCTTAGTGATTTCGATTGTGAGATTCGATATTTCCCTAGAAAAAAAACAAACGTTGTAGCAGATGCTCTAAGCAAAAGGAACGAGCTAAGCCTCTCAGTGTGAGAGCCTTAAGGAGCAAACATTAATTTGAACCTATCATCACAAATTCAGGAGGCATAAGTAGAAGTCTCAAGAAAGAAAACGTTAAGGATAAGAACCTTCATGGTATGGACAATGAGTTTGAGACTCGTCTCGATAGAACTCTCTGCATTAGGAGCAAGAGTTGGTTACCATACGTTAGAGACTTAGGAGAATTGATCAAGCATGAGTCATACAAACCTAACTATTTCATCCACCCTGGAATCGAATAAGATATATCATAATCTTAAGCAGTTTCACCAATGGCCCGATATGGAAGCAGACATCACTACCTATGTCAACAAGTGATTGACGTGTTTAAGGATGAGGGACGATTACCAAAGTCCATCTGGTTTACTAGTATAATCAGAAATACCCTATTGATTATGGGAAAATATAGCCATGAATTTTAACATAAGACTACCAAAGACAACAAGCACTTACGACACAATTTGGGTAATCATGATCATCAAAAGAATTAAACTGACATGTGACGCAAACCCTTAGGATTTTAAGCTGGAGGTATAGTGTCACACCCCCAAATAGGGTCCCGTCTGATTTAGCGTCCGGTGGCATGACGTTCATGACTATCTCAAGTACAAAGCATAAAGAACGACCTCTAAGGGTACGTTTGAAAAATAAACACCGTTGCATAAATTTAAAATATTAATAAGTTTACATCAATCAAATTTAAAAGGTTCAAAAGACAAGATGCGGAAGCTTAAATAAGTTCAACAAAGGTATTTAAGATAAACATGGATAAAATCTGGAAAACTGGTTCGGCAATAGACTTCATATAGTTCAAGCAACAACATCCATGCTAAACACCTGAGAAAAACATGCTTAAAACGTCAACATAAAGTTGGTGAATTCATAGGTTTAGTTCAAACGATGTTATAATGGACCACAAGATATCAAAACGTATGCCACAATTATAACAGATACAACTTCACATAAAAAGTATTTACGTTGCACTAAGCTCATGACACTGAAGCTAATAATGAAAGATAGCATGTACATTGCTATAAGTATTTGCTTGCCCTTACAGGTGTCCGACCAAATACCACCTAACCAGTTTCGACATGACATATATCCATTTATCGGGAGCCCTGTGGGTAGTGAGCGCTACTCACCCGGATAGGGATAATTAGTCCTAATAGATCTATTTATTCACTCGTGCTCCCTCGACCGGTCCTCCGGTCAAGAAATTGACAGTTCATGATAGTTCAGGCAATTGTGGTCTAAACGCTACTTAGGCAACACGTAAATAGGGAAATCTCACGTATAGTAATTGTGTTTAGTTTTAAAAACAAGCAATGTTTCTCACCCCAAGTTATAAAACATTTATTCAAAATGAGTAAAAGAGTGGGGCTATGAACTCACCTTAATTTATTGAATTGAGGTAGTAAATAGTCTAGAAATAATTCACTTGGTAACGAACGACGATATGCGAAAGCAACCTATGAAATGGATGTTTAATTTAATATCGGATCGAAGTGAATTTATGAAAAATGCATAGGTGTATACTAGTGTACTTTTGTTAATATATATCTAAAAATTAACGTTTGTGATCGTGTAGTAATAAAATGTTTTCGTAAGTAAATGGGTAGAAATAATACGTATTTTAATATTACATAGATATATAATGTCTAAGTAAAAATATATATTATATATATATTTTTATATATATTTTTTTTTTATATATATATTGTTCGTCACTTAATTTAAATTCTCGTATCTCACTTTACCATGTACGTTTTCTAGTATTTACTAAGTATAGTGATTTATAAAATTTTTGGCATGATCCGTTTGTGTTTACACGTTTTTCCAAAGTCTTGGACTTTATNATTAGTCCTTGTGGTTTATAACAAAAGAAGTAAAAGAAGGTTTCACAAAGGGCAGTTTTGGTCCCTGCTGTTTATTAACTAAAAGATTAAAGGAGGTTTGGGAAAATTGCATTTTCAGCCCTTGTGTTTTATTTCTCTATTTTTCTCTTTATAAAACACTTTTAAAACTTGGCATTTTTGGCCCCTTTTCTTTATATTTTTCATTTTTCTTTTATAAAACACTTTTAAAAATGACAACTTTAGTCCCTAAGGTTTTGTAAAAAAGGATTTTGGGCTTTGGTTTTGTGTATTGGGCCCATTGGGCTTGGTGTTGGGCCCAATAAGATATGTGGGCTTGTATTGGGCCCACTGGGTTTGGGTTTTGTGTGTACAATGGCTGAGATTGGCTGTAACTGGGCTAGGATTGGGCCTTCAAAGTCTTCACAGTCTTTGTCAATTGTACACAAATGGGCTGTTGTAATTGATTGAGGGCCCATTTGGTTTTCACAGTCTTCATAAATATACTATTGGGCTTTCCCGGCCCATCAGATGGGTAAAGATTGCATTCAATAGTATTCTTCAGTTCCGGCTCTGGTTTGACTGCTGATTCTTCAGTATTGACTCTGACTTTGTCATTTTTGGACTTTGGCCTTGATTTTGCACAGTCTTTTCCATTCCATGCTCAGTTTTGTCATTTTGGCTTGGTTTTCTGTCTTTTTGATGATATCCACTTCCTGCACAATACAAATGCAAAACAAACATATATTTGGCAGTTTTTGTCTGTTTTTGGTCATTTAAGCTCGTTTTTAGAGGTAAAAGATATGTGTAATTAAGCACTTATCAGTGGGCTGTGATCGTGAGCCTTGAGGACAAGGCTCGTTTAATGGGGGAAGTCTATAACACCCCGTGTTTTCAAGTCATTGACGACGTCGATAAATCTACTATTTATTTTTAGTGTCGTACGCGTTTGCTTGTAATTTCATGTATTAAGTAAAATTTCGTAAGCTAAAAATTTGCTTTCAATGTAAACGGGCACCAAACAATTAAGCGTTTACATCAATCAAGTATTACATAATTATTTTGAGAATAATTATGGTCATTGTTCATTTATTTTTATTAGTTACGTAAATTTATTACGTTTCGCGATTAACTACGTTTAGACATACCCGGTACCACGTTAATTAATCTACGCTTCAACAAATACCTACGATTGTACCCAACACTCAAAGTTTTATTAAATTTATCCAAGTTAATATTACTTTACACTTTGTACATTAGGAAATAAACCAAGACACAAAATCCTTGCAAGTAAACACCTTTTATATAAAAGCTACAAGTTGTAACTTTAATATATGATACAAAATATTAAGTTAAGTGCAAAAGGCTTCTAGAAGACCTTCTCCCCCTAGCTCACGTCTACAACAACAATAATAGACATTAGGCACACATTTTCTTCACCACTTGGTCTTGTACATCAACTAGTTATTAAACATAGCCATCTCATGTTCCTTTGACCAAAGACAAGTCCATAGTCTTCCTTAAGACCCTCCATATGTTTTCTTGACCACTATTGCATCTTTTGACCCTCCTAGCTCACATATAACACTAGTATACTTGTAAGAGAAACTCACACAACACTTAACACTTATCAAAGGGCAAAAACTATCCCTCTTTCTCTCTATATGCCCACGGCAAACATACACCCCCTTTAAGCAATTCATACAAATTATTTTACAAACTATACACACCTACATACATTATTCCTAAGATATTCTAAGATGTTTCCAAGCATTGGCTAACCATTTGCAAGTAGTTATCAAGATAAGGGAAGCAAGGGTTTTAAAGAACGGGTGCGGGTGCGGTTTTTGCCTTGACTCGTTTTTGGGTCAAACGACCTCCGTTTTCAGTCTAGTCTTTTTCATTCTTCGTTATTTGTTCCCTAGAGTAGTTTAGAAGCAAAAATTTCTTCGTAGGGTTAATTTTAAAGATTTTAGGTTTTTGCCCCTTTGTTCGGGATTCGTGCTCTTGTTTTCTAGCTTAATTTCATAATTATTAGGTTTTTCTTAAACATTTTTGTTTGTTATTGTTTAATTTAACTTTCCACACTCTCAAATCATTTTTTTCATTCAAACTCCAATCTTCCGACTGTATCGATTTTCCAGCACAGCCTCGTTGGGGATAAACGACCCGGGAATAATTCTATACTACTTCTCGGTTTTATTGATCTTGTTGATTTTTAGACTTATATACATTTTATATGCTTATCATATATATATATTTAGTTTAAAATTCATCAAGCAGGGATCATACTTCAGCTGTGCAAACAAGAAAGAAAGGTCAAATAAAGGGGGGGGACTCTACTGGGAATCTGATTTTATCAGTTATATTCATGAACCAGCAAAGAACCAATTCATAAGACTTTAAGCATTGTATGTTTTCTTGTTTTCTTCTCAAGCTTGAAACAAGAGTGTCGATCAAGCCCGTGAAGATCCAAGCTGGGTTGATGCTATGCAGGAAGAAATGCAACAGTTCAAGTTTCAAAATGTATGGGTTCTTGTTGATTTGCCTGAAGGTAAATATGCTATTGGGACTAAGTGGATACTAAAAAATAAGAGAGATGCCAGGGGGATTGTTGTAAGAAACAAGGCTAGACTTATAGCACAAGGACATAGATAGGAAGAGGGCATTGATTATGATGAAGTCTTTGCTCCAGTTGCAAGAATAAAGGCAATCAGATCGTTGTTAGCATTTGCCTCTTACTTGGGATTTATGGTTTATCAGATGGATGTTAAGAGTGCGTTTCTTTATGGTAGAATTGATGAGGAAGTTTATGTCACTCAACATCCCAAGAAGGTCTACAAGGTAGTCAAAGCTCTATATGGACTTCATCAAGCACCAAGAGCTTGGTATGCAACCCTCTCTACCTTTTTGCTGAATCATGGTTACAGAAAGGGCACCATTGACAAGACTCTCTTTCTTAAGAAGCACAAAAGTGATATCATCCTGGTTCAAGTTTATGTGGATGACATCATATTTGGATCTACAAAGAAGGCCTGGTGTGATGAATTTGAGGCCTTGATGAAGGGAGAATTTGAAATGAGTGCTATGGGAGAACTTACTTTCTTCCTAGGATTACAAGTTCAGCAAAGACCTGGTGGAATTTTTATCAGCCAAAACAAGTATGTGAAAGGGATAATGCAGAAGTTTGATTTGGAAAATGTCAGGACTGCCACTACACCCTATGAAGCTTTAAAGCCTAAGTCCAAAAATGAACCCGATAGTCCTGTGAATGTACATTTGTACAGATCCATGATAGGTTCACTAATGTACTTGACAGCTTCAAGGCCTGATATAAGTTTGCAGTCAAATGCTGTTCAAGGAATAAGTCACTTCCTACTACTTTCCAATTTTGGAAGCAGTGGAAGAGATTTTTCAAGTATTCGTTAAAGGTCACATCTAAGTTGGGGTTATGGTACCCTAGAGGAGTCAACCATTTCTGAGCTTGATGCTCTTATAGTGACGGTGATTATGCTACGGGCAAAAAAGGTTAAGGGATTCCACAACTGGTGGATGTCAGTTTTTGGTTGTAGGTTATCTCTTTGCAATGCAAGAAGCAAACCATCGTGGCTACTCTTACAATGCAAAGCTGATGTTATGTTGCTGCTCTAATGCATAGTGGTCAGGTACTCTGGATGCAAATAGTTATTTAGATTATGGGTATAACTTTATTAATACCAAATCATTTATTAATCACCAAAGCACCATCTGGCATAGTTAAAAACCAGTTTTTCTCAACGAACTAAGCACCAAACTGCAGTCATTTACCAGGCCCCACACCATTTCATAAGAGATGCTAATTGGAAGGAAACTTATTCAAGTCCTTAAAATACTCTTACTTGATGATAATTGTGGCGATATGTTAAAACGCAAGGATTTGAACTGGATCCTAGGTGTATACATCTTGTGGTTAACATTAGGGAATGATCAATCTAGATATTAAGATTAAGGGTGGATTTGAGCTCCATGGGTGGTAAGGATGTTGTTGTACAAGTTTCTAAATAGTTGGTTTTTCAATAATTTTTTTCCTTTTTCCAAATTAGTTTTTCTTGTTACACTATGTGTCTCTTAGTAGTTGTATTTTTCTCATGGTAGTTTTAACTTTTTCTATGGTGTTTTAGTTTAATTTCTGATAGTTACTTTCTTTTCCATATTTTTGTATCTGGTTGTGTGTGTAATGGCCTATAATTCTTTTGCTGGGACTAATGTTAAAGAGGGGGGATTAGTCCTTACTCAGTGTTCTACATGGACCAAGTGGTTTTATTTTGTGAAGAATGTTCATACTGGTAGTTCAAGTGTTCCCTCTGGTATAACCAGAGTTCCTACTGGTAGTTTTCATTTTTCCTACTGGTAGACCACTTCCTACTGGTAATGTTAATTTTCCTTCTGGTTGACTTTTCTTTGTGCTGGTTATGTCTGTTCGTGTTGGTAGATTAAAATTGACTTTTATCTTAATTAAAAGTCACCATTGAGATATTGTTGACATTTAATTCGTCAAAGGGGTTTCTAATTAAATGGATAATTACTATTTTCTCAAATTTTAACAATTACCTTTTCATTAAAACCCAATCAAATCGGTTCCAATCACATTGAGATCATTTCTTCAAGATCAATTTAAATTCCTCACTATCCACAATGTTATCAACTTCATGCGATCCACAACCAGCACAAAATCTCAACCCTATTTCCAAGTCATCAATGGCCGCACTCAGATACAGAGATGAACACAACAAAGTGGGTTATTTGCAAAAACCCAAAGGAAGTGATAATTATCATCAGATTCTTGACTTCTTGGGGGCTTCTCACATAAGGTATGCTCTTACACATGACCCCATCATCTTTGACTCATTAGTCAAACAATTTTGGTCAACAGCCACTCTCAGGTCACCGGAGTTAGGTCCTCCAGCTATCCTAGCTACCATTGATAAGACTCCATACACCATCACTGAGGAATCCGTAAGAAGCCAACTTCAATTAGGCCTATAAGGGGGCCGCCACTAGACTCCGCTCCCTTTTTGTCTTTTTGTGGTGAAGGTTGTATCTGTTATGGAACCTTCCATTTTGGGGGGGAAATTTAAATTTCAAATTTTAAGTTTTTAATAAAACATTTCTTTTAATTATAAAATATTTTGTAAATGTATTTTTGAGAAAATACTTTTGTATAATTAAAAGTGAGGATTAAGAGAAAAATATTTTCTTGATCACTAATCATGCTTAATTACTTTGTTTGTCCATACTTTAAGTGATCACTAATCTTAGAAATAGAATTTTACATTTAATAATTTGTAGACGTTTATTTTTATTGTAAACGTTTTTATATTTTGTTATTATCAAAACGTTGAGAGGTCGAAAAATATAAATAACGTTTTTAGGCATTATTTGTATTAACAGTATTAACTGTTTGATGTTATCAAATATCTCCCTACTTGACTTCTACTTGCCCTCAAGTAGAACCGTTTAGAATAATTCATAAAAGTATTTCCCCAATTTGACTTGAAGAAATAAATTTATAAGTTACTTATGCTAGAAATAATCAGTGTCCGAACACCCTCACGGAAAAGGAGGATAAAAACACTCATACTCTTATTACTACAGGTAAGTGTTAATTTCTGGGGTGATCACTCCAATTTGCACTGTCATTGAATGTATTTATCATAAGCTTGGAAAGTACACAAGTCCCCACCAACTAGAATTAGGGTCTAAACAGTCTCCAAGGCAACATGGGTGATATTTGGTTTATTGGATGATATAAAGGGTAAGGATAAACATGGGATACACTTAAAATGGTTGTTAAGATTAAAACACAAAACAAATAGTCTAAAGTAAACTAAGGTTGTCATAACTAGCTACTGTCCATCCAAGGTCCAAAAGTCTAAGTTCAAAAACCTGATCTTCAATAATGGGCTACTAAGCTCATTCTTTTTATACTTGTTGAGGATGCGTGGTGTGCAATATTGGAGGCTACTAGCTCCATATATATTTAACTTTTTTTATTTTGCACCATCTTTATATTTTTTTAGCACATGGGTAGCTTTTTAGTTGCACCCTCTTTTTTTTCTTCATGATAAATATGCAAATGCTACAAGAGTTTATATCTTTAATTATTGCCCCTACAACATCCGATATTATACGCACATCCCCCCACTTGAGATAATGACTTTTATATCATATTTTGGGAAATCTATGTCATCTTTTGTAATATTAAACAAGGAACAAGTGAAGCTATAAGCTTTTGTAATATGTCTTTTAATTAAATCCAATGTATCAATTTAAACGACTTTTTGTGTCGTTCTTATATATATCTTGTGCTGTTGATCTTGAAGTAACACGCCTCGGATCCTTATCCCGCTGCGACCTAATTTGGGGGTGTTGCAAGGGGTATCCTGCACTAATGATGAGTGCAACAAAAGGGTTTTAACACGGGAGGTCGACAAGTCAGTGTAACAAGTCGATAAACATACACATATAGGCTTATTTGGGTGAATTCCTAAATGTTGCCTTCTCGAACCATATATTCCTTCTAATCAATTAGGTCTCGAAATGATGTACAGACCAAGTTCTAAAGTCTACAATACTACCGGCACACAATAATATTTTGGTGGATTTTTGTAGAATGAGTTGAAAATGGAACATTAGGCTTAAACCTCACCAAGTAATAATAAAGGGTAATGTGCATTCGGCAAAGATTAATTCTAGTTTAGTAAAAAAAACATGTCCAAAATTTTTAAATCGGCACCATTTTTCATAGAAAACTAAAAAACCGAAGGCAAGAATAGGTCAAGTGATAATTCTACTCCCATCCCCTACTTGTTTTGTATAATGTCCCTATTGTACATTAAGGAAATGAAATAAACAGGAAGAGTAGAATTAGAACAAGAAACTCCCTTGAGCATTGCATATGAAATGTAATAAGCCGGTGGAGAAATCCAGAAAATCTCCATCTTGAGCAAAGCTCATTTTCCACTGTGATCACTAAAACAAACTTACAGCATAAAATCGCTCAAAAAGAAATATACAAACCTAACTCACTTTCGTAGGAATCACGGTTGCATTTAGCATATGCAACAAGCCTTTTAAACCACTTGGTGGCCCAAGTGGACGCGTGAAGTCTCGTGAGGGTTTCCAGAGAACATACCCACAAAGTTCATTTATTTATACAAGGCTTAGTAATGTTTAAACTTATTTTTAAGGTTTTTTATAAGAAGGTTACGGCGTAACCTCGGTGGTTACGTCGTAATCATGTGATAATTAAAAATAAAGACGTAACCATTATAAGGTTTACGCCGTAATTGATATGATTACGGCGTAACTATAGTTGTTACGCCGTAATTGATGCTACAACAGTAATGCTACCACACAATTACATGTCGAGTTGGTCTCGAAATTTGCCTCCTAGCTGCTGGAACCTGTAAAACAAAGTTAGAAACAAACAAACCAACTAATATGCAAAGATAAATCATAAAAAGATAGGCATGGGGTGCCTCCCATGAAGCGCTTGTTTTTGTTTGAGTTACGAGCTTGACTCCACCCTTATTTGCCAAGTAATAGGGTGTTCCTCTCCTCACTTAAAATCAAATGTGAGCGAGAGTAGCAGTGAATACCATGAGGGTGTAAATTTGCCACTGGGTAGGGAAATGATAAATTAGAACCATACCGCTGATGAGATTTCATTTCCCTTTTTGTCTTACCAGTTTTGTGTGATGATTGGCTTACTTGGTGTAGGAATTTCCGAATGAAGTTCTCACAATCATATGTCTTAATATCTGAGAGCTCCTGTACATCTTTAACAAGGTTACCATTTGCCTTATCGGCAACCCTGGTAATATCGGAACACTCCTCCCCGAATTTATTCAATTGCTTGTCCAAAGTAGGACTAGTAGCCCGTGCTACATAATCATCATCGGGCGGTATGATGTGAACTGTCTGAGGGGTCAAAGTTTGCATCACGTCATCATGTAGAGGAATGTTATAATCCTGTTCCTCTTTTCTTACAAATTTCTCCTTATCATGGACTGATCCTAGAGGCATATATGGTTGCACTACAGGTTCAAGGTTGGGTAAAGTGTATATGGTAGGTGTTAGAAATTGCCTAAGCCTTTCTTTATCCTTGACTATAATGTCCTAACCGAAATCCATGTCCCCTTCAACCTCTTGAGCCTTCATTTTATGAACTTCCCCAGGATTTTCAATCATGCAAACAGTTTCACGAGTTCTGTAAGGGCTCCCTGTTTGTCCCTTCAAATGTCCTAGTAACGGTGTAGGCGGTGCATAAGTTTGAACAACTGGTAAGTCGCGAGGAACCGGCTCCTTCACGCTTTCCTTACCCATTGTCGTTCTTGCCTTGACTTTTTCACCTGTATCAGTGAGGACTGTATGGGTTAATTGATAAGCTTTTTCCTACAGGTTCTTTGTTCTAGTTCTAAGTGCCCTTATGTTTGAGTCCGTATTTTCAATGGATTTCCTAATCCATTCATCATCCGCAATCTGTTTTTTAATTGATTCTTCACAGAATTTGATGATGGTTTACTCTAAGGATCTCATATACTTACTTTCCTGAACTGCACTGTCCTCTTTTTTGAGAGGACACTCCTTGGTAGGATGTGCCTCTATGAAACTTTCTTGAATGGCATCTATGTTATCAAGGCTGTCGTTGATTTTTTCCTTAGTGGTTGTTTCATCATACCAATTATGTGAATGATCAGCCATGACTTGAATTGATATAAGGGCTTGAGTTGGTGTCATTAGAGTAATGAACCCTCTAGAGTCGAGCATTCTGCGGGTAGAGATGTCTAATCCAGTGTAGAAGATATGAACCTTCTGTTGGCAGTTCAGATCGTGATGCGGACATTTGTAAAGAAGATCACTGTATCTTTCCCAAGCATGATACAATATCTCGTCAATCTCTTGTTTGAAATTGCAAATTTCTTCTAATTTCTTGGCAGTTTTAAAAGGTGAACAATATTGTCAGATGAACTCTTTCTCAAGAAGATCCTAAGTATTGATCACTCCTGCTGGAAGCCTTTTTTTCCACCTCAAGGCCCGCCCCTTGAAGGTAATAGGAAATACTCTAAGCATAACGGCATCATGAGTGACGCTAGGGAAGTGGAAGTGATCTACGATCTCTAATACCCTACGCACATGTTCGTGGGCATCTTCATCATCAGTACCTACAAAAAATTTGCGTCTTAATTCCCTCATGAAATTGCTATTGATCTCGAATTTGACATCATTGCCAATCTCGGGTTTCACTAAGCCCGGTCTATTGTTATCTTGAATTAAAGCCAGATATTGCTCTATGGTGAGCGTGCTGATATCTACATCATCGCCCATATCTGAAATTTTACAAGAAAAACTGGCAGAATATATTTACAAAAGAATACAATATACAAAAAAAATAATTCAAATTCTTACTAATTTTTAGCTCTCCGACAACGGCGCCAAAAACTTGATGCGTATTTTATTTTAAAATATATTTATTTAAGTTTTTAATTTATTAAACTCGATTCACCTGACAAACGCACTAACGGGCGATCGTGAGTAGTGTAGAGATGGTAAATCCGAGGTCGTCCCAAGAGCTAAGTGTCAATTAGTTTTAATTTGAATTGTCACGTTTGAAAAGGATTTTAAGTTGATTTTATGAAATAAGAAGAAAGTAAATATGCGAAAATTAAATGTAATAGAAGATATCAGGGAGAGAAGCATGCTAGCCTAGCCATTTCCTTACTACCGTTATAACTACGTTTTCCTGTGCAATGTCACATCATGGTTTCACTGGCGGTTTCTAAAGTCGACAGACATGAATAGATATCTTTAGTCTGCCTTATAATTCGTGCAATCTCGAATCCCCCGAAAGTAACGAAGGTAGGGCAACCAGGTCATAGTGATTAATCCCAACTATCCCAAGAACTAGTCTAATAACCTAAGCAGAATATTTACCCTCTTTGAAAGAGTTCCTGTGCTTTTTAAATATATTAGGTGATAGAGGCGGTAACAGGGTTAGTTCCTACACTAGGGTTAGGATGATCACCCAACCCTAGTACCCTGCTAATCCCACGTTCAAGTGGTAATCTAATAACAGGATTAACATGATCTAAACCACCCGCAATACTACCAAAACCCAAGGTTACACGATAGTCAAAAGGATATCCAACGAAACCAAGATCTAACAGGAAACAAACATTATAACAATAGTAAATTCATTACTAGGCCAGCACTTGAAGTGCTTAGCCGCTCATAGCAACAACAAAGCAAGAATTAAAAAAGATAATCATGGATGGAAAACTCATAATTCTTACAGAAGTTGTTTATGAACGATTAAATACAAAAGTAAGTTTAAGTGTGATCTCCCTTGGACTTCTTGTTGAATTCTTCAAGCTATGGAGGCCTTGATCACCCTTTAGATCTGGGGTAGAATGGTTGATGTTAAAGTGGCTGAATGAGGCCTCTTTATAGATTTCGAATATGTTACGACGTAACCTTTTAAAGGTTTATGCCGTAAACTGCTGACGTGCACTTTCCATATTGCAGGCTTAAAGGATGTTACGACGTAATCAACTGTCCATGTTACGCCGTAATGCTGACTCAGATGTCTTAGCCTTCCATAATAATAATGTTACGGCGTAAACCTTTAGTGAGGTTACACCGTAATCTTGGTGGGTGACGTGTCTTGCCTTGAATATGTTACGGTGTAACACTATCGTAGGGGTTACGCCGTAAAGCCTCGTAAGAATCCGTGTTTTCTTCATTTTCACGTCCTTTTCCTGTGTTTCTTGTCACATACTTGCATTTTACCAGAAAACAACAAAATAACCGTAAAGTACCGAATTCAAGTATTTATAAGACAATTGCAAGTATTTTTAGGGGAAAATAGATACTAAAAAGTATCAAATATTTGATGATATCAAATATCCCCCCACTTGACTTCTGTTTGCCCTCAAGTAGACCTGTTAGAATAGTTTATAAAAAGATTTTTCTGATTTAACTCAAAAAAATGAATCTATAAAAGACTTATGCTAGAAACATCAAAGCCGAACACCTCACGAAAAAGGGATCAAAAGTCACTTAACTCTCAACTAGTCTAATTGTTCATTTTTGGGGTGATCGCTCATCTGCACAGTCATAACATATATTCTATCATAAGCTTAGAGAGTACACAAATCTGCACCAATTAGAGTTAAGGTCTAAATAATTTTTAAAGGCAACATGGGTGACATAACATAAGTTTATTGGGTGATATAAGGGTTAGGATAGACATGAGATACACATTTAATTTGTGTTAAGATAAAAACACAAAACAAATAGTCATATATAATCTAAGGTATCCATAACCAGCTACTATTCATCCATAGTCTAAGTCTTCAAGTGCGAAAAGTTGATCATATCTTCATAGTGGGTTAGCTAATGTTAGGAACACGAAAAGTGTCGGTCACTTCCATTATATCTTTAGATAGCTCGTAAAGTAATATTTGGAAGCTAGATAAGCTAGCTTAGGAAAAGCCCATGGAAAGCCCATGAACTTAGCCCATTAGGTCGGCCCCTATCTTTTGTACAAATACCCTCTCCACATACGGAGAGGGTGTTGGTTGGTTGTTTCTTTTCTCATAATCTAAGTGTGTATTTTCTTATTTACTTTCTCTCACTAAAAGAATCCTCCCAACCCCTTTCTCTATCTAGATTTCTTCATAGTTCCTTGTGTGTTATAGATTTATAGTATTCTTCAATTGGTATCAGGAGACATGGGGTGATATTGTTTGTGTTGTGTTCGTTTTTTCCTTGTTTTCTATTCGTTCTACTTGATTTTTTTTTGTGTCGAAGCTCTTACTTACAGTAAAAGATCTTATAC
>BQNB010147389.1:0-11308 GCA_026074375.1 Tanacetum coccineum
TAGTGGTCGACACTTTGGGAATGTGAGCGTTGTCAGTGTCCTCCATATCTGAGTCATTACCTTCATCCTACTTTGAAATGTCATCTGTAGCCTCTCTTGTATCAGTGATCTGCCATCTAGTTGAGGAGAGAGATGGATGTTGTTTGGAAGCAGATGCCTCAGACTCCCTTGGTTTCTTTGAACTCTGGTCATTAGCTTTAGGAGGAGGTTTAGCTGACCCAGAAGCGGCAGAATCAGATCTTCTTTTCTTTGTTGACCTACCCTGGTTTGATCCAACTAAAGGGCCTTCATCATCATCATTGTCTTCATCATCATCACTGTCATGCTTTCTCTTGTGGTCTTTCACCTTGTCTGCAACTTCCTTATCTATGGCTTCTTCATCCGCTATCAAAGCTTCCATAAGAGCATGGTACAGACAGTAGTTGGTCGTGTTTTTGTTAGCAGACTTCTTCTTATTCATGTGACTGAAGAGAGCACTTTTTAGATCAAATTCTTCAAGATCAACTTTATCAGTTGACCTGATGGAGTAAGTTGAATCTTGTTTCTCCTCATCTTGTTCCTTTTTGGCTTTGATAATCTCCTTCGGACTCTTTTCAGATTCTTGATTCTTGACAGACTCTGGGCCAGGCAACACAGAGTATTTCTCGATTAAATCTGCAGTGTGTCGTTCAAGAACCTTAAGGAGAGCATCATCAAGTTTTGTTCCTAGATAATAATCAACAGCCATAGGAACTTGGGATCTTATTGAAGCCAACACATCAGCAGAGTGATCAGTCTTCTTCACTTCAGACATCTCTTGCTCCAATTTTGCCACTCTTAACTGAAGGGCGATGAATGGAGTGATTTCAGGGAGAGATGTGGTGATTGTTGTAGCTTCCGTGTTGATTGGTGGAGGAGTGACCAGTAATGATGGCTTAGAAGATGAGACCTCTGTGAAGGGAGCAATCACTGGAGGAGTTGAAGTTGCTGTCTGATGACTTGAATCAGGTATGGTGGAATCAGACTCCTCTCTAACTTTAGATTTCTCCTGTTCATCTTCGGTTGGTTTGTCATGAAGAAATTGATCCCCAAAGTTAAACGTGTCATCGAGATTTTTCATGGATGACATAGAACCAGAATGACTTTCTGGCTTGTCATCGATGACACGTTCATCTGTTATGAGCTTCAGGTTTTCATGAACCTTTGGGTAGGCTGTGGCGAGGAATTCTTCATCCATGTGCTCAGGGTTTGGTCCAGCAAGAGACACATGTAATTTTCTAGAGTCTGATCCAGTCTGGTCTTCTTTCATGGGCTCAGGGTCTGGTCCAGCCAGAGCCTCATGTGCTTTTTCAGGGTCTGAGACAGGAATGCTTACTCCTGATGTTACTGTAGACATGTCTACTTCATCTTGATCTTTGTCACCTTTAGGAGCAGCGGCTTCTGTTTCACTTTCAGTTCTTTCTGAATCAGACGTTGATGAAGATTCATGGATCACTTTCTCTGATGTGTCATCATCGGGTTGAGAAGAGGGTCCAGTTGTCGAATCAGGAGGAGTTTGATCACGCCTAACAAGGATAAACTGATCAGTAGTTCTTTTCTTCTTTGACAGATCGATCAGGGAATGAGCTACTTGTTCTTCAGTTACAACGGCCTTTCCCTTTCCCACTACTTCATGCAGTTTGGGAGTTGCTTCTGACACTGGATCCCTGATCGTTACTCCTCCAACAGGTGCCCGATCTTGAGGCAGAAAGGTTGGATCCAAGCTAAGCTTGATAGCTCGTTCCAGGTCAGCATCATTACCTTCTTCTTCTCCCTTTTCTTGATGAGATTCCAAACTCAACTTCTTGGCCAGATCGAGATCAGGGTCATCATCTTGTCGAGCTTCATCTTCTTCGTCAACAAGTTGGAAAGTAGGCTTTCCCTTTCTAATTTTCTGTGGAAGCTTACGCTTGGAAGGTTTCTTTGTCGGAGAAGGAGCTGGCTTGGTTTGTTTGACTGGTGTGGTGGTTGCAGGCTTTTTGGGTGTAGCACGCTGTGTTGCAGGTTGCACGCTTGCAATTCCTTGAGGGGTTTTCTTTGTATTCTCAGCAACCATTTTCAGATACTTGGTGTAATAAGAGGATTGTTGAATGGCTTCAGTTATCAAGGGATCGGGAATTGCCATTCCAAACACTTCAACTGACTCACCTTTAGGGACAAACTTGAGATTTCCTAAGATATAATCATCTCCAGTGTGATGAACAGCAGAATCAGGACGTCGATGGATGTTGTTATTACTTGCCAAGTAATAGATTATCACTTTGGAAAACCGTCCATAAGGGATGAGGAGAGGAGTTACTTTCTTCTTTGGGTTCTTCAGACTGGCTTTGTGGCTTGCTTTGTGTGAGAAAAATGTCTGGATCCCTTGAGTAAACTCTTCCCATATCAGCTCTGCATGATCAACATTAGTTTGAGTGACGATTCCCCACAGCATTTGCAGAACTGGGTGTCTGGGTTTGTCACTGCCAGAAGTCTTTCCTGTCAAGCACTGGTTGAGCAAGGATAGAATTGCCCTCCAAGGTTGATACACATAATTCGTCCGTATACTGGAGACAATTTCTACAGGTTCAGGATATCCCAGCTCATTAACAAAATCAATCACCGTGTCACCAGACGGAGGTAACTCAAATGGGTGAGCTGGGTTGACAGGAGTAATCGCTAATGCCTTTCTGAGAAGATCAGCACTTAGATCGAACCATTGTTCATCAACTTGACAACTATAAACCCCAGTCTTCTCGTTATATGACATTGTTTTCCAGAACTGTTGCAGGTAGATAGCAGGAACATTTGCTGAGGCAGTGAATGCTTGGAAGAAGTTGGTATTACTCAGGATGTCCACTGATATCTGAAAGATGGGGTTCTTTTGAATCTTCTGTGCATTGAAAAGTAGGTTGCTTTTCCCGATTGTTAACCACTGAGAGCGAGGTACAATCTGCTCATCTGTTCTTGTAGGAGGTTGAGCGGGAACATTTTGTTCTGCCATCGTATTCTGCAAAAGAGCATTTAACAAAGAAGACAAACATTGCAGAGAAACGAAGTTAGAGAGAACGTTAGCATTGATAAAAGTCATGTAACTGCACGATTAATTAAAACAGTTGTGTTAGCCTCAATTTATTGAGTCAAACAAGGAAGCTCGGTCACTCTACAGGATATATTTAAGTACTTGTCTAACCAAGCCCGGATGGGGTTAGAAAAAGAACTGGGTCATTCGAATGAGCCTTGATAGAATTATTGGGGCTCAAAATGTGTCAAAACATTGGAATTTAGCCCAAACCGCCGCTAGGTCAGAAAGCCAATCGGCCGTTAGGAGAATTGAGCTAAATCCTGCGCGAAATTATAGAAAAATATTACGACCAAACCGCAGAGGACGGGGTTTACCTGTTGGATTTAAAATATACGAAAAATTATGCGCAACACGTTGTTTTTGACAACTCGCTGTTAGACAACTGCCATAAGCAAAACCGCTGTTTAGGTAAACTCGCCTGCTGATGTCAACCGCCGTAGGCAACTCGCTGTTGTCAACCGTCGTTTTATGCAACTCGTCTGGTTGTCAACCTTGGGCGTTTTAGGCAACTCGCTGTTGTCAACCCGCCGTTTAGGCAACTCGCTGTTTTAGGCAACTCGCTGTTTAGGCAACCCGCTGGTTAGGCAACCCGCCGTTTAGGACCAGCGGGTTGAGAATTTTATTAAAAACTAATAAAATAATCAACTCGCCATCAAGAAACGTACGCAACTCGCCATTCGGACTCGCCTCTTAAAATTCAAACCCCGCACCTCCTTTGTCAAACCTAATGACATCCTAAGGCATTCCTAGGCTATCCTACGCATAAGACACACATTACATCCTACTTTTTCTTTCTACAAGTCAACCCGCCGGTAAGAATCAAGGGCAACTCATTCACTAATGTTTGAGATAGAAAACCACACATCAAAACACATTAATATATGCCTTATGAACACTTCCCAGCAACTAGATCACACCCTACAGCACTACATTGGTGTATTTATCTTAAAGCGACCCTAGATCTATTTTTCTACACTTTTTAATGTGTTTCCATTCGAATCCTTTGATATACACACAACATAATTGATATAGATTAAGGACCGATACGTACCTTTGCTCGAAACACTAGAAATCGACGATTTGTGATTTGGTTCTTGGCGGCGAGTTGCGTGAAAGAGAGAGAGATTGTTTGACTTTGACCGATTTTTGAAACTTTTGACCAAATGGCAACTCGCCGCCCTTTTTATACTTCAAAGTTTGAAACTTGGCAGATTTAGTCCCTTTGGATTCCATCTTCTTTTATTTCTTTCGCTTTATAGTATTTATAAGGCTTTTCTAAGATTAGTCAGTTGGCCAACTTAGTCCCTATTGGTCATAAGGTTAGGGAAACAAACGAGCAAATGCTTTTTAAACCCTAAACATTACAACATCTAGATAACTTTGGACATTTGAGTTAATTAATTAATCTGCCTTCAAAATATTCTAACCCATCAGAATTACCACTCAACCTCTTTTTTTTTTTTTTGTACTTCACACTTTCTATTAGCAACCAAAGTCTTTTATAATACCCTTTTAGATTTTTTTCACATGCACTCTCCCCCACTATAACAAGACCGCGTGGTTCCTAATGGAAAGAGTTGTAGTCGTTGTTTGAGATGAAAGTTCAGGCGAATAGCTCCCCCATCACCATTGTATTAACTATACTCCATATAGCAGGGGAGGTAAAGTAATCCTATGCCCAGAAATTAAGACCGGGTTGCAATGCTGACGTAATTGCAAGCCTTTTAGTAATTCCAAATTGTCTTAAAATTATTTCACTAAGTATTTTATTTCACGGACTGTGATTATTATATAGATATATATATATATATATATATATATATATATATATATATATATATATTATCATTTTTTTTTATGTACAAAGGATACACAGAGGCATTTGGTTCTACTCTTCCTCTCCTTCTTGAAACTTCAAACTCTCAAAACTCATCCTCTCCGTCAATCATCAATTCATATTCTTCTCATCAGCGCGATCTTGCTTTCTCTTGTGGAGTCTGTTTCACCTTGTCAGCAACTTCCTTATCATGGCGTCTTCATCTGTATCAAAGCTTCCATGAGAGATGGTATTGACTTTAAAACTCGACTTCTTCCAATCTCCCTTTACTGGTAGTTGGTCGTGTTTTGCTGACAGACTTATCGTCTTATTCATGTGGGCTGAGGTGTGAGAGACACTTTTTAGATCAAATTCTTCAAGATCAACTTATCGTTTGACTTGATGGAGTAGTTGAAGATCTTGTTTCTCTCTCTTGTTCCCTTTTTGGCTTCTTTGGATAATCTCCTTCGGACTCTTTTTAGATTCTTGATTCTTGACAGTCTCTGGGCTCCAGGCAAACACAGAGTATTTCTCGATTAAATTGCTAGTTTTTTTTTTCCGCCTTTAGTTTTTTAGTTCTAACTTTTATAGTAGTGTCGTTCATGAACTCTTTAAGGAGAGCATCATCAAAGTTTTGTTCCTAGATAATTATCCAACCAGCCGTAGAACCTTGAGCGATCTATTGAAGCCATAACATCAGCAGAGTGATCAGTCTTCTTCTTTTTAGACTTTATCTGGCTCCAATCTTGCCACTTCTTAACCTGCAATGGGCGATGATGGAGTGATTTCAGGGAGAGATGTGGTGTTGTTGTTAGCTTCTGTGTTATCGGTGGAGGAAGTGACCAGTAATGACGGGTCTTGAAGATGAACCTCTGTAAAAGGGAAGCAAATCACTTAGAGGAGTTTGAAGTTATGTCTGATGACTCTGAATCATGGTATGGTGGAATCAGATCCTCCTTCTATAAGACTTTAGATTTCTCTCAGATAATCTTCGGGTGGGTTTGTCATGAGTATTGATCCCCCAATAGGTTAAACGTGTCATCGAGATTTTCATGGAAGACATAGAACAGAGAATGACTTTCTGGTTTATCATCGATGACACGTTTGTCTGTTATGAGCTTCAGGTTTTCATGAACCTTTGGGTAGGCTGTTGCGAGGAATTCATCATCCATGTGCTCAGGGTTTGGTCCAGCAAGAGACACATGTAAGTTTCCAGAGTCTGATCCAGTCTGGTCCTCGTTCATGGGCTCAGGGTCTGGTCCAGCCAGAGCCTCATGTGCTTTCTCAGGGTCTGATACAGGGATGCTTACTCCTGATGTTACGGTAGACGAGTCTATTTCACCTTGATCTTTGTCATCTTTAGGAGCAGCGGTTTCTGTTTCACTTTCTGTTCGTTCTGAATCAGATGTTGATGAAGATTCATGGATCACTTTCTCTGATGTGTCATCTTCAGGTTGAGAAGAGGGTCCAGTTGTCGAATCAGGAGGAGTTTGATCACGCCTAACCAGGATAAACTTATCAGTAGTTCTTTTCTTCTTTGACATATCGATCAGGGAATGAGCTACTTGTTCTTTAGATACAACGGACTTTCCCTTGCCTACTGTTTCATGCAGTTTGGAAGTTGTTTCTGACACTGGATCCCTGATCGTTACTATAACATTTCTCATTTTCAGGTTATTTACAACTTTAATAAATTCTATTATTTATTTTTAGAGTTTTACGCGTTCGCTTTTAATTATTATCTTATAGTTAAATCGCGTAAACTAAAAATCAACGTTCAATGTAAACGGACATCAAACAAATTAAAGTTTACATCAAACAAGTGTTATATGATTATTAGGGGTATAATTTATAACTTTTCATAATTTATTTTTGTTGGTTACGTAAAACGCTTACGTTTCGGGAAGGACTCTTTGTCGGTGGAGGAGCTGGCTTGGTTTGTTTGATTCGTGTAGGTGGTAAGTTGTTGGGCTTTTTGCGGTTGTAGCACGCTTTGTTGCAGGTTGCACGCTTGCACTTTCTTTAGGGGTTTTCTTTGTATTCTCAGCAACCATTTTCAGATACTTGGGATAATAAGAGGATTGTTGAATGGCTTCAGTGATCAGGGGATCAGGAATTGCCATTCCAAACACTTCAACTGACTCTCCTTTAGGGACAAACTTGAGATTTCCTAATACATAATCATCTCAAGTATGATGAACAGCAGAGTCAGAGCGTCGATGAATGTTGTTATTTCTTGCCAAGTAGTAGATTATCACCTTGGAAAACCATCCATAAGGGATGAGGAGAGGAGTTACTTTCTTCTTTGGGTTCTTCAGACTGGCTTTGTGTCTGGATTTGTTGTGAGAGAAAAATGTCTGGCTCCCTTGAGTTTATACTCTTCCATATCTGCTCTGCGTGATCAACATTAGTTTTGAGTGACGTTTCACCCACTGAATTTGCTGAACTGGGTGTCTTCATGGTTTGTCAGCTGCCAGAAGTCTTTCCTGCTCATAGCACTGGTTGAGCACAGGATAGAATTGCCCTCCAAGGTTTGATTCACATTATTCACCCGTATACTAGGAGACATTTCTACAGGTTAGGATATACCCAGCTCATTAACAAAAGTAATCACCGTGTCACCAGACGGAGGTTAACTCATTAGGTTTAGTGAGTGGGTTGACAGGAGTAATCGCTAATGCCTTTCTGAGAAGATCAACACTTAGATCGAACCATTGTTCATCAACTTGACAACTATAAACCCTAGTCTTCTCGTTATATGACATCGTCTTCCAGAACTGTTGTAGGTAGATAGCAGGAACATTTGCTGAGGCAGTAAACGCTTGAAAGAAGTTGGTATTACTCAGGATGTCCACTGATATCTAAAAGATGGGGTTCCTTTGAATCTTTTGAGCATTGAAAAGTAGGTTGCTTTTCCCGATAGTTAACCACTGAGAGCGAGGTACAATCTGCTCATCTGTTCTTGTAGGAGGTTAAGCGGGAATATTTTGTTCTGCCATCATATTCTGCAAAAGAACATTTAACAAAGAGGATAAACATTGCAGAGAAACGAAGTTAGAGAGAACGTTGGCATTGATAAAAGTCATGTAACTGCAAGATTGATTATAACAGTTGTAACTCTGGTTTGATTAAACTCTACTAATTATCCAACAGGATCAATTACATGTTAACTAAGCCCGGATGGGGTTTAGAAAAGCAACTGGGTCATTCGAATGGGCCTTGATAGATTATTGGGCGCAAATGGGTCAAAATATGAAATTTAGCCCAAACCGCTGCTAGGCAGAAACCCAACTCGCCGTTAGGAGAATTGAGCAAACTGCCGCGAAATATTCAACCAAACCGCCAAGAGACGGCGGTCTACCTGATGGATTTAAATAATAGAAAAAATTATAGCAACCCGCTGTTTAGACAACCCGCCGTTAGACAACCCGCCATAAGGCAACCCGCTGTTTTCAACCAGCCGTATGACAACTCGCTGTTGTCAACCCGCCATTTAGGCAACTCGTTGTTTTTGGCAACCCGCTGGTTAGGCAACTCGCTGTTTTTGGCAACCCGCTGGTTAGGCAACTCGCTGGTTAGGAAACTCGCTGTTGTCAACCCGCCGTTAGGCAACTCGCTGTTGTCAACCCGCCGTATGAGCGACCGGCGGGTTGAGTAATTTTATTAATAAATAATAAAATAAGCAACTCGCCATTAAGAAAAACGCGCAACTCGCCGGTAAGAATTAATGGCAACTCATTCACTAATGTTTGAGATATAAAACCACACATCAAAACCTATTCATATATACCTAATGAATGATTCCCAGCATCTAACGCATACCTTACAACACTACATTAGCATTTATGTCTAAAACGACCCTAAATCTATTTTTTCTACACCTTTCAATGTGTATTCGATCGATTCCTTTGATATACACACATAATAAATGATATAGATAAAGGATCTATGATTACCTTTGCGAGAAACACACGAAATCAGCGACTTGAAGTTTTGGTTCTTGGCGGCGAGTTGCGTGAAAGAGAGAGAGATTGTTTTGACTTTGACCGATTTTTGAAACTTTTGACCAAATGGCAACTCGCCGCCTTTTTATACTCCTAAGTTACATACTTGGCAGATTTGGTCCCTTTGGTTTCCATCTTCTTTTATTTCTTGTTTTAAGTATTTCTAAGGCATTACTAAGATTAGGCAATTGGCCAACTTAGTCCCTATTGGTTAATAAGGCTAGGAAACAAAGAGCAAATGCTTTTTACACCCTAAACATTACAACAATAGATAACTTTGGACCTTTGAGTTAAAATTAATTAACTCCCCTTCAAATATTAACCCATTAGAATACAACAACCATCTAAGATTAGACTTTTATAGCAACCCACAGTCTTTTATAACCCCTTAGATTTTTTCACTTTCACTCTCCCCCTCAAACAACGACCCGGTTTCTATTGAAAGAGCTGTAGTCGTTGATTGAGATGAAAAGATCAGGCGAACAGCTCCCCCATCACCATTGTATTACTCGACTCCCATAACGCATGGATATAAAGTAATCCATGCCCAGACATTAAACCGGGTTGCAATTTGAAGTAATTGCAAGCCTTTTAGTAATTCCAAATGACTTAAAATATTTCCTAAGTATTTTATTAGACTTATTATATATATATATATAAATAATAAATTTTTTTTTTAACTACAAAGGATACACAAAGGCATTTGGTTTACTCATCCTCTCCTTCTTGAAGGTGTTTGAGAGTTTCAGGGGTCAAACTCTTCATGCCTAGGCGTGGAAGAAGAAATTCGAACCGTTCTCTTGGCAATGCTTTGGTGAGGATGTCTGCAAGTTGATAATTCGTTTCCACGAAGTAGAGTTCAACCACTCTATTTTCCACTTGCTCTCGGATGAAATGGTGCCGTATGTCAATGTGTTTAGAGCGAGAGTGCTGGACGTTGTTACAGCAAAGAGCAATAGCACTTTTGTTATCACAGTACAGAGGAATTTTATTGAAGTCAAATCCGTAGTCTTTGAGCTGTGATCGCATCCAAAGGATTTGAGCACAACATCCAGACATGGCGATGTATTCAGCCTCTGTAGTTGATATTGCCGTGCTTCGTTGTTTCTTTGATGACCAGCTAACCAATCTATCTCCAAGAAACTGAGCACTTCCCGACGTACTTCTTCTTGAATCTTGACATCCCGCATGATCCGCATCTGCATAAGCTGTTAGTGACATGGCGTTGTCTTTCGGATACCAAAGACCCATGTTAATGGTTCCTTTCAAGTACCGAAAGACACGTTTGATAGCTTCAAAGTGCTTTTTGGTAGGCTTAGCCTGATATCTAGCACACATGCAAACAGCGAATACAAGGTCGGGTCTACTGGCTGTAAGGTACATTAGGGAGCCAACCATTCCTCTAAATCGAGTTTGGTCAACTGGAATCCCCATGAGATCCTCGTCCAGTTTCAATCGATCCACCATTGGTGTATCGACAGGGTCAGAGAGATCCATTCCATATTTCTTTAAGGTTTCGAGAGCATATTTTGCTTGGTTAATAAAGATGCCTCCGGGACTTTGAGAAACTTGTAGTCCTAAGAAAAACCACTTCATAACCTATTGGGCTTGAAAAAGCCCAATAACCAAACCTGTACCTTATTGGGCCCAAACCCAAACCCAGTGGGCCCAATACACAAACCCAAGCCCAATAACCTTTTTATAAAACATAAGGACCAAAAATGTTAATTTTTAAACTTGTTTTATAAAGAAAAAGAGGCAAAAATAAAACACAAGGGCTGAAATTGAAATTTTCCAAAACCCTTTTTATTCTTTTAGTTATAAAACGCAGGGACCATTTTTGCAATTTACCCTAACCTTTCTTAATTCTTTTGTTATAAAACCAGAGGGACCATAGCTGTCACTTTCCAAACTCACTTATAACTGTTTTTTGGCTTAGAAATGAAATGAATAAAGATAGAAAGAAGAGGGGCCAAAGTTGCCTCTTCCCCATACTTCCCTTTTAAATCCTGCAACCCACCCTGTACCTCAACCCCCTACCCGCCAAAACCCAAACCGCCCTTTCCCACGGTTTCACTCCCAAACCACCTCCCTAGTACACTCACAGCTAACCCCATACCATTTCCCACAACCCAATACCCCTATAACCTTCCCACTTGGCAATTCACACAACCCGACGATCCCCATGAATGGTGAGATGATGTAACAAGCCAATGGAAGGCTAGGATTACTTGGGAAAGTTTCTTCTCTTCACAGCAAACACAACCCAAGGCCAAGAGTAGAGTTTGGACCTCTATAAAAGAAAAGAGAGCAAGCCGAAGACCATACACCATTTTTTTACCCTGTTTTAGTTTTAATGTTTTTAATTTAAGTCTTTTCTTTTGTATTGTTGTACTCAGTTCTACT